>QXTE01000635.1:96472-122986 GCA_003942145.1 Platysternon megacephalum | reverse complement strand
CCTTCTGTGACTGGATTCTACAGAGGGAGAGGAGGGGGTCTCCACCCACTAGAGACAGTTTATTTAAACCCGGGTGAGACCCCTCCATTTTGTCTTGAGCTGGCTAAAGAAGGAGCCTCTCCACCCCCACAGGACACTTGAAGGAAACTGAAAACTACAGGGGGTGTGAGTGATTGCTGGACCCAGGCTAAAAGAAGATTAGCCTGTAAAAGAGAACATTTTGGAACTGGTGAGGATCTTATCTGTATTTAGTGCAATTAGACATAGATTTGCGTATTTTATTTTATTTTGCTTGGTAACTTCTTTTGTTCTGTCTGTTACTACTTGAAATCACTTAAATCCTACTATCTGTATTTAATAAAATCACTTTCTACTTATTAATTAACTCAGAGTATGTATTAATACCTGGGGGAGCAAACAGCTGTGCATATCTCTCTATCAGTGTTATAGAGGGCGAACAATTTATGAGTTTACTCTGTATAAAGCTTATACAGNGTGTCTGGAGCAGATAGGTGTGTCTGGCTGTCAGCAAGACTTTGAGTGCTGGAACCACCAGTAGCTGGCAGGGGAGAATAGAACCAGAGGTAGTCTTTGCACATCAGCTGGCAGCTCCCAAGGGGGTTTCTGTGAACCAACCCGTCACACACGTAATAAATAATTATTGATTTTCTATTAATAATTTATTTCTCCTCTGGTTTTCTTTCTAGGTGGTTTAAATCAGGGAGAGGAGACCCCAGAGTCTCCACAAGACCTGGTGGCAAGGAAGAAAGGGGGTTTAA
Source organism: Platysternon megacephalum (assembly GCA_003942145.1). Classification (NCBI taxonomy): domain Eukaryota; kingdom Metazoa; phylum Chordata; order Testudines; family Platysternidae; genus Platysternon; species Platysternon megacephalum. Next base: position 122,207 of record QXTE01000635.1, on the reverse strand, counting down.
ATCAAGAGCTGGAATCAGAGACTCATCAAACACCAGTGTCAAAAATTGGTTTAAATGAGGGACACGTATCAGAGTCTCCACAAGCCCTGGAGGCAAGGGAAAAGGGTGGTTTAAATCAGGGGCTAGAATCTGAGCCTCACCAAGCCCCACAACTGGGGAAAAAATATGGTTTAAATCAGGCACAGGCATCTGGCACTTGTCAGACATCAGAGATGAAGGTGAAAGAGAGTTTAAATCACGGGCAGGGATCACAAACTCCAAGAGCCCCAGAGCTGGGGTGGAAAGATCATATAAAGCAGGGGCACGAATCACAAATTCTGCGAGCCCCAGAACTGGGGTTGAAAAACAGTTTAAATCAGGGTCAGGGATCGCAGACTCCAAGAGCCCTAGATGTGGGGTTTCAATATGGTTTCAATCAAGAGCAGCAACCACAGACTGTACAACGCCCAGCGCCAAGGGAGAAAAATAGTTTAAATCGGGGGCTGGAACCAGAGGCTCAGCGAGACCCAGGAACAAAGGACACAGATGCTCACAAAGGTATTTCCTGTGATATTTCTTATACTGCCTCCTGTAACTGAGCTTATTGTTTCTTATTACCAATACAATTACAGTTATAATTCAATACGCATGACAAGTACGTAGCAAATATTACTGTTTAGCAAGTTATGAAAGGCATCAACAAAATGCAAAACTATGGGAATGTCAAAATATGATTGAGATTTTGCACACACAAAATCAGCCATTCAAAAATTAAAATTCACAGTCTATTATGTATGCTTTAAAATTTACTGTCTGAACTAACTTCTTGGCTACAGCAAAGGCCAATGCAAGGTTAGTTTGCATATGCAGTGGCATCCCTTTCCAGTGCAGGAATGATATTGTTTCTGTCTATGGGAATACATCTGGGGAAACCTGGGATACTGCATAGAGCTGGGTGAATAGAGGAATTTCAATTTGCTGGTAGTCCTGAAATAAACAAACAAAAACCTTTTGGCTCAAATGAAAAACAACATTTAAAAAATAATTGGTGAGTCAAAAAGAATCCAAACATTGTTCTTGTTGTGCTGGTCCCTACGCTGTGGGTACACGTGTTCTTCATGCATCTAAGACTGGAGAAATCTTGCAAGCAGTGTCCATTAGGCTGCACCTGTTCCCTTGCTCTCCTCTTTGCAAAATCAAGCATCCAAAATTAGGAAATGCCAGAATTAAGGTTGCTTGTGCAGCTTTAGTTTGTCCTCCTTGTGCATATGCATTGTGATACGGTCTTTGATTATATGATCACATCCTCTTTTTTCCACAGGACACCTGCTTGATTCCGTGTGCTGGACGGACAATTCTCACTGAATGAGCAGCTATACAATATTTTGTTTCACCCTCATTATTCAGTATGTGGCCCCAGGCCTTACTGCATATGATTCAAACCCTCCTCTGAAGATTTGAATGATTAATTTCACCACTGGGCTTTCTGTGGTGCTCATCGCTATAGTATCTGAGTGCTTCACAAACAATAATTAATATTCACAGCACTCCTGTGAGGTGAGGGGGTGGTGTTATCCCCATTTTACAGATGGGGAACTGAGACACACAGAAGAGAGAATAAGGTCAAAAGCATCCATTAATTTTGGGTGCCCAATCTGAAATGCCTAGGACCTGATTTTTCAGAGAACTTAGCCTTTTATAACAATGTCTATGTTCAAAGCACTGCTGCCATTGACCTCAGCTGCAGCTGTGAGAACTCAGCACTTCTGCAAACCAGACCCCCAAGATCTCAAATTGGACACCCAGAAAATGAGGAACACACAATTAGTGGCCGGCTGGAAAAATTTTGGTTTAAGTGACTTGCCCAGCATCAGACAGGAGCTCTGTTGCAGAAGGTGGGCTAGAATCTAATTCTTCAGGGTAGACTTCAACTGCATGAGACCCTCCAGTCTCTTCCTGCAGTCTCCTGCCATTCACTACACACCTTCCAGCCTCTGCAACAAATGAAGAATGGTTCCTACAGAGAGAAGCCTCCTCTCTACATAACTCTTATTCATCCCCAGAGCAGGTCCATCCTGTGCACTGAATGAGGCAGGGATCCTGATATATGTGATCATATAATCAAAGAGTGTGTCCTAATGCATATACACAAACGGACGGAATTAATGTTGCACAGGCAACCTTCATTCTGGCATTTCCTAAGTGCTAAGTCCTTGACTTTATGACCTTGATAATATTCTTTTCATGGTAATTTTGTGGGTGTAATATGTGTTAGTATTGGTCTAATGCATCTTCACAGCCATTTTCCAGCAGACCCTTAATGTGTATCGAATTTCAAGGTTATATTTTGTTGTTATATCTATTATTTGAATGTATATATGTTTTGGTTTGGTTTTGTAGCCACACATGTGAGTTCAATGCTTCTTAAAACTTTATAAGTAATTCAATGACTTTTGCAAAAAATAAATAAATTGAATTGCAAACAAGTCAGGATTGGTACGCATACTGCCTATTTGGTAACGGTGCTTCATTGAGGCAGGGCTTGTCTTCATGCATTAGAGGAACACAGCCAACAAAATGATTGTTGTTGTCTAGAATCCACCTTCCTCACAAAAATAAGTAAAGGGTAGGGGGAGTGTTTCACTAACATTCAGTCACGGAACTTTGAAGAGCAGGGATTATCATGCAAACAAATCTACTAACGCACACACACTGACTTCAGATTTCAGATTTCAGGACTCTACATAGGCTCAGGAGTCTGTGAAGTGTCTGAGCATCTCACAGACACTAATCATTTAACTCTCACAATAACCCCATTAGCCAGGGTTTAATACAGTGATTACTGGGTCAGGTTCTCTGGCCTGGGCTATACAGCAGGTCAGACTAGATGATCATCATAATCCATTCTGGCCTTGAATTCCTTGGATCAGTATATGGGAGGCAGGGATTAAACTCAGGTTTCATGCGCCCTAGTTCAGTGTGTTAACTACAAAGACAGAACTTCACTGGTGCAGGCTGCTCCTGCCGCTGTTTGTGCTCCCAAAATAGGAAAAATTGATAATATGATTGTATCTGCTGAGAGGGCATAAAAAAGCATTGTTGGAGATAAGGTCTGTCTTTTTGTTCTGTTTGTACAGAACCCAGCACAGTGGGTCCCAGTCCATGGCTGAGGTTCAGAAGCGCCACAGTAATACATGTAATTAATAATTATTGATTTACTATTAATAATTTATTTCTCCTGTGGTTTTCTCTCTAGGTGGTTCAAATCAGGGAGAGGGGCCCTCTGAGTCTCCACAAGTACTGGAGGCAAGGAGGAAAGGTGGTTTAAATCAGGGTCTCGAATCTGAACTTCACCAAGCCCCAGAACTGGGGGGAAAATATGGTTTAAATCAGGCACAGGCATCAGGCTGTTGTCAGAGACCAGAGATAAAGGTGAAAGAGAGTTTAAATCACGAGCAGAGATCACAGACTCCAAGAGCCCTAGATGTGGGGTTTAAATATGGTTTCAATCAAGAGCAGCAACCACAGACTCTACAAGGCCCAGCGCCAAGGGAGAAAAATAGTTTAAATCAGGGGCTGGAACCAGAGGCTCAGCGAGACCCAAGAGCAAAGGACACAGATGCTCACAAAGGTATTTTCTGTGATATTTCTTATACTTCCTTCTGTAACTGGGCTTATTGTTTCTTATTACCAATACAATTACAGTTATAATTCAATACACATGACAAGTATGTAGCAAATGTTACTATTTAGCAAATTATGAAAGGCATCGACGAAATGCAAAACTATGGGAATATCAAATTATGATTGAGATTTTGCACACATAAAATCAGCCATTCAACAATTAAAGTTAACTCTCTATTATGTACACTTTAAAATTTACCGTCTGAACTAACTTCTTGGCTACAGCAAAGGCCAATGCAAGGTTAGTTTGCATATGCAGAGGCATCCCTTTCCAATGCAGGAATGATATTGTTTCTGTTTGTGGGAATACATCTGGGGAAACCTGGGATACTGCATGGAGCTGGGAGAATAAAGGAATTTCAATTTGATGGCGGTCTGGAAAACCTTTTGGCTCAAATGGAAAACTACATTTTTTGGAATTGTTTGAGTTGATAGGAAAAAATGATCATCTGATTGTATCTGCAGAGAGGGAATAAAAATTGTTGGGGGCAGGGTCTGTCTTTTTGTTCTGTTTGTACAGAACCTAAGGCAGTGAGTTCTGGTCCATGACAGAGGTTCTGAAGCACCACAGTAGTACACGTAATAAATAATTATTGATTTACTATTAATAATTTATTTCTCCGCTGGTTTTCTTTCTAGGTGGTTTAAATCAGGGAGAGGAGACCCCAGAGTCTCCACAAGACCTGGTGGCAAGGAAGAAAGGTGGTTTAAATCAAGAGCTGGAATCAGAGACTCATCAAACACAAGTGCCAAAAGGTGGTTTAAATGAGGGGCAGGAATCAGAGTCTCCACAAGCCCTGGAGGCAAGGGAAAAGGGTGGTTTAAGTCAAGGGCTAGAATCTGAGCCTCACCAAGCCCCACAACTGGGGAAAAAATATGGTTTAAATCAGGCACAGGCATCAGGCACTTGTCAGACATCAGAGATGAAGGTGAAAGAGAGTTTAAATCACGGGCAGGGATCACAAACTCCAAGAGCCCCAGAGCTGGGGTGGAAAGATCATATAAAGCAGGAGCACGAATCACAAATTCTGCGAGCCCCAGAGCTGGGGTTGAAAAACAGTTTAAATGAGGGTCAGGGATCGCAGACTCCAAGAGCCCTAGATGTGGGGTTTCAATATGGTTTCAATCAAGAGCAGCAACCACAGACTCTACAAGGCCCAGCGCCAAGGGAGAAAAATAGTTTAAATCGGGGGCTGGAACCAGAGGCTCAGCGAGACGCAGGAACAAAGGACACAGATGCTCACAAAGGTATTTCCTGTGATATTTCTTATACTGCCTCCTGTAACTGAGCTTATTGTTTCTTATTATCAATACAATTACAGTTATAATTCACACATTACAAGTACGTAGCAAATATTACTGTTTAGCAAGTTATGAAAGGCATCGACGAAATGCAAAACTATGGGAATGTCAAAATATGATTGAGATTTTGCACACACAAAATCACCCATTCATAAATTAAAGTTCATAATCTATTATGTATGCTTTAAAATTTGCCATCTGAACTAGCTTCTTGGCTACAGCAAAGGCCAATGCAAGGTTAGTTTGCATATGCAAAGAAATCCTGTTCCAGTGCAGGAATGATATTGTTTCTGTCTGTGGGGATCCATCTGGGGAAACCTGGGATACTGCATAGAGCTGGGTAAATAAAGGAATTTCAATTTTCTGGCAGTTCTGAAACAAACAAACAAAAACCTTTTGGCTCAAATGAAAAACAACATTTTTTTAAATTATTTGGTCAGCCAAAAGAAATCCAAACATTCTTATCCCTGGAGAGAGGCGCAAAAGGAATTCTCCTCTTGGAAGAGCCTGAGGAAGGCAGACTGAAGCATCCACAAGGGAGAAGGATAGACTCCTGTGAGGGGAAGAAGCAGTTCTAAAGAATTTCTGCAGGGGCCAGGAAGCAGAGGGTTTTAGTTGGGCCCAAGAGGGGCAGACGAAATAGAATTGGGACATTTTTGTGACCATTAAGTTGGTCATTTAGTTACCATGGAAGGGGAGTGAATTGTTACGTGATTTGGCTGGAGGCCTGAGCCACAAAAGACCCAGAGAGGGAGTCAGGAGAAGACGCTGGCTGGGACTGACCATTGCAGGGCTAAGGAAGCAGCTACCAGGGGGATGGAAGTTGTGAATGTGACGGGTTGGTTCACAGAAACCCCCTTGGGAGCTGCCAGCTGATGTGCAGAGGCCACCTCTGTTTCTATTCTCCCCTGCCAGCTACTGGTGGTTCCAGCACTCAAAGTTTTGCTGATAGCCAGACACACCTATCTGCTCCAGACACAGACCAGAGTCTGAACCACCTATCCCAAAGCTGCAGGTTTACCTGAGAACAGCTCACAGAAGTCTGCTTGCCTTTAACACTCAGATGCCCAATTCCCAATGGGGTCTAAACCCAGATAAATCCGTTTTACTCTGTATAAGCTTTATACAGAGTAAACTCATAAATTGTTCGCCCTCTATAACACTGATAGAGAGATATGCACAGCTGTTTGCTCCCCCAGGTATTAATACATACTCTGAGTTAATTAATAAGTAGAAAGTGATTTTATTAAATACAGATAGTAGGATTTAAGTGATTTCAAGTAGTAACAGACAGAACAAAAGAAGTTACCAAGCAAAATAAAATAAAATACGCAAATCTATGTCTAATTGCACTAAATACAGATAAGATCCTCACCAGTTCCAAAATGTTCCCTTTTACAGGCTAATCTTCTTTTAGCCTGGGTCCAGCAATCACTCACACCCCCTGTAGTTTTCAGTTTCCTTCAAGTGTCCTGTGGGGGTGGAGAGGCTCCTTCTTTAGCCAGCTGAAGACAAAATGGAGGGGTCTCCCACAGGTTTAAATAGACTGTCTCTTGTGGGTGGAGACCCCCTCCTCTCCCTCTGTAGAATCCTGTCACAGAATGGAGATTCGAAAATCACATGGGCAGGTCACATGCCCATGCATGACTCAGGACTGCAGGTAGCAGCCATTACCCACATGCTGCCTTGAACGTCCTCAGGTAGACTTCTGATGTGGATTGGAATCTTCCAAGCTCTTTTGTCTGTTAAGTGCCCCCTGACTGAACACCTAATTTGCACATTCCTTTCCCCAGAAGTCACCAAATGTTCTAACTGAGGCCCCTTAGGAATCAAGCAATTACACAGCCCATGTTCATAACTTTGAACACACAAATGGTGCCTGCATACAACTAGGGTGAACATAACTAGTAGATCATAACCTTTACATAGATATGTACCTGGCACAGGCAGCACAAAACATATTCCAGTTATGTCATATTCCCACAAAGCCTTATGGGAGGTACCGTCACACCCTCCCCCTGAACTTACTGCCAGAGACTTGGACACTGTCCATGGCGGAGGCAGTACCCGTAAAATTCCTGTTTGTCTTTGATCACACTTCTTTTCAGTACCTTGAAACCATATGTCAGTTCTAGGGGTTTTAGCCCATTTTGAGGTTCCTGATCCCCAGATGCCTGAAAACAGGTTGGGGTGTAGCATTAACAGAATGCAGACAGCAATACCTGTTAAAGTGGAGGTGTCTTGACCTTTAACCACCAAGGCCATGAGGCGGTGTGCCTCAGTTTCCCCTTCTACACAGCAGCATGGGCCTGTTATGCTTTTGCTGCTGTGCCAAGCTTCCAGTCTATTTACAGGTATAGGCTGCAAAGCAACATGCTTGTGGGGCTGTCTTGTTACCATCCCTAGCATGTACAACAGTTTTCTCCATAAATCAGGTATGTTCCATGTTTTTAGAGGGTTTACCACTAGTATGAATTCTTTTGTTTTATCCCAGAGGTGAATCAGCAAAAGACACAAGGTTAACAGCAAATCTACGGTGGACAGGTTTTGTTCACTCAATTTGACCTGTTTAGCATCTATTGCATTTTCCCAGTTCTCTGTGCCTTCTGGAAGACACTCTGATTCAGAATCTTCAGCCTCTGTGGGGAAAGCTGCTAATTCAGGCATGTGTTTGGGTCTTTGGCCAGGAAAGGGTGTACTACAACCCTGCCTGCCCTCGGCCCCTCCCTCCGGAATTTCTCTGGGCTGGTCCCCGCCCCCTGGTAGAGTTTCACTCATGCAGAGATTTCCCCCCCCCTGTCTAGGAGAGAGAGTTTCATCTCTTACAAGTGGGGTAAGAACAGCCTTTTTCAATGGGGTGCTCTGTACCCCTTTGGGCACCTCACTTTCTGTTTCCAACAGGTCAGCTGGATGGGCCCCCCCCTCCGGGAGACTTGACCCCCAGGTTTCCCTTAAAACCTGATCTACAAGAGAGGGAGCTGGCATTTTAAATGCAGGCTTTTCACCCTCCTCTTGGGNACTTGCCAGCACACACATATACAGGAAGACTCACAGGTAAATACAGCCATCTGCAGACAATGGCTCTGGTTAATGGGAGTCATCAAGATTCCAAACCACCATCAATGGCCCACACTTTGCATAATTACAATAGGCCCTCAGAGTTATATTTTATATTTCTAGTTTTAGATACAAGAGTGATACATTTATACAAATAGGATGATCACTCTCAGTAGATTATAAGCTTTGTGATGATACCTTTTGCATGAAGCATATTTCAGTTACATTAAACTCACTTATGTTTTTATAAAACTATTCCAATTACATTATATTCACTTATCATGTTTTTACAAAATCATATAGACTGCACAACGTCACAGTGAAGTCCCTGGCAAAGCTGTGTCCAAGCATGAGGGGGCACCCTAGAGGTTCAGACACACGCCAACCTGGGCTGTGCAGGAGGTGGGCAGTCCTCTCCACCCTCCCTTCAGAAGTCAAGAGGTGTCTGAGGTTGGGGAGGGGGAGAGGGAGCATCGGACACCGTTCTCTTAGGGGTGGGGGACAGAAAGACACCAGCAGCTGAAGGGGGCCCTGCTCCCTCCTGCCCATCACCTCCTGTGAACAATGAGTGAGTCTTGTTTCTCTCCTTCCCACTCCAGCCCTGCAAACCAGGCCTGGGAAAGGGCTAGAGAGAGGGCTTAATAACCACTGGACCTGCCATCTCTCATGCCTGGTGAAGGGGACCCCACTGCCTCTATCCACCCCCAGGAGACAGGTGGTGAAGAAGCTCTAGAGCTTCCCTCCCCCAAGTCTGGGGGAAAAAAAAGGGGGGGGGGAAATAACCCCTGGAGCTGCAGGAGGAGCAGCAGTGTGCTGCGGGACAAGGGACAGATGTGGGGCCAGGAGTGCAGAATTATTTCAGATGTTGGGGATGGAGGAGAATCTGGACGCTCTGCACCCTCAGGCAGCACTCTATATACATCTGTGTTGTGTGATCTCAGTTGGATCTTCCAGTGAGATCTCCTTCGGCAGGGGCCCAAATCAGCTTACTCTATGCATTTGGGTGAGTGGGAAACCCTGTCACACAGACCCTGGGGCGGGGTGGGGGGAGGGTTCAAAAATCAAGACATACCAAAAAGCATAATATAATCTGTTTTAAATCTCATGTTTTTAAGCCAGTCTCATGATTTCGGGGTGTCTGCCTCATGTTTGTTTGTTTGTTTAAAAATTGGGGGTTGGCAATACTGCATTCATTAACTGTAAATAGGAAATATTTGATATTAAAAACATACCAAAAATGCAACACTAATTATAGATCTTTAGCTACCACATGTGCTCAGGGGGAAATTGCTTATGGACACTATCTTTAATGGAGTGGTGGAAGCAATAGGTGACCATTACTGAGGAGTGGTAGCAACTCCATAGTTAGTCTTAAGCAAAGGTTCTTTTTAAGAGCTGATTTTTTCAAAGTTCTCTAAAATCCACATGTATACTGACGGTGCTGAAAATTGCAGTGGCTCAGCTGGATATGGGATACAGATAGGGATTCAAAGTTAGGGTCATTTTAGTCAATGGGCTCCAAGATACAGTACACGGGGGGGGGGGGGGGGGGGGGGAACCTATCAAAAAACTTTTCCTGTTCTCAATATTTTTTTTCCATACAACTGTGGCTCAAACTATGGCACAGTTATGCAGCAAAGAGATATTATCTGGTTGAATTTGATCTTAGCAATTGACCACACAATTAATATTAACAACGGGGGGGAAGTAATACAAGCCAAAATAGGGAAATAGCAGGTTAAAGAATACTTAGATACGATAGATGTATTCAAGTTGGTGGGGCCTGATGAAATTCATCCTCCAGCACATAAGGAATTAGCTGAAGCAATCTGAGAACCATTAGCAATTATCTTTGAAAACTCATGGGAGGTCCCAGAGAACTGAAAAAGGGCGAATACAGTGCCTATCTTTAAAATGAGGAACAAAGCAGACCCAAGAAATTATAGACCAGTCAGCCTAACTTCGATAGCTGGAAAGATACTGGAACAAATCATCAAACAATCAATTTGTAAGCACCTAGAGGATAATTGGGTTGTAAGGAATGTCCAGCATGGATTTGTCAAGAACAAATCACGCCAAAGCAACCTAATTTCCTTCTTTGAAAGGGTTACAGGCCTAGTGAATAAGGCGGAAGCAGTAGATGTGAAATACCTTGTTTTTAGTAAGGTTTTTGACATAGTCCCACATGACATTTCTCATAAGCAAACTGGGGAAATGTGGTCTAGATGAAATTACTGTAAATTAGGTGCACAACTGTTCGAAAGACCATACTCAAAGCGTAGTTATCAGTGATTCACTGTCAAACTGGGAGGGCATATCTAGTGGGGTCCAGCAGGGGTCAGTCCTGGGTCTGATACTATTCAACATTTTCATTAATGAGTTATATAATGGGGTGGAGAGAATACTTATAAAATTTGTGGATTGCACCAACATGGGAGGGGTTAAAAGCAATTTAGAGGACAGGATTAGTATTCAATGTGACCTTGACAAATTAAAGAACTCATCTGAAATCAGCAAGATGAAATTCAATAAAGACAAGTGCAAAGTACTTCATTTAGGAAGGAAAACGCAAATGCAAAACTACAAAATGGGAAATAACTGGCTAGGCGGCAGTACTGCTGAAAATAATCTAGGGGGGTTATAGTGGATCACAAATTGAATACAAATGAACAGTGTGATGCAGCTGCAAAAAAAAAAAGGCTATTCTCATTCTGAGATCTATTAACAGGAGCATTGTATGTAAAACATGGGTGGTAAGTGTCCAGATCTACTCCACATAGGAGTACTGTCTCCAGTTCAGGGTGCTACTCTTTACGAAAGATGTGGACAAATTGGAGAGAGTCCAGAGAAGAGCAAGAAAAATGATAAAAGGTTTAGAAGACCTGACCTAGGATGAAAGGTTAAAAAACTGAGCATGTTTAGTTCTGAGAAAAGAAGACAGAGGGGGGACCTGATAACAGTCTTCAAATATGTTAAGGACTGTTATAAAGAGGACAGTGAGTAGTTGTGCTCCATGTCCACTGAAGGTGGGCTTAATCTGCAACAAGGGAGATTTAGGTTAGATATTAGGAAAAACTTTAATACTATAAGGGTAGATAAGCTCTTGAATAGGCTTCCAAGGGAGGTTGTGGAATCCCCCGGGCACTGGAGGTTTTTAAGACCAGGCTGGACAAACACCTGTCAGTGACAGTCTAGGTTTATTTGGTCCTGCCCCAGCACAGGGGCTAGACTCAATGACCTCTCAAGGTCTCTTCCATGCCTATATTTCTATGATTCTGTGATTGTCCAGCACCCATACTGGGGAAGCAACATTTAAAATGTTGTTAGAGTGTCTGTCTAGCACTATAAACTGGCACACACCTAAGATGAGAGACATTACCCATAACTCTTTATTTCCTGGTTTTCAAAGGTCTAAGTTTAGCAACCCTCTGCATTGTGAAAGCACATGAGGCATATCTGCACCTTGTAACTCTGATTAACTTCAGAGTTAGTCAATTTTTTTAGCAGTGAATTAATATAATTATGGCTTGGGTCCAAAATGGCTGGGAGTTCCTTACTGCACTGTTGGATATTTTTGCTATATGTTTTCTTTTACAATTATTAAAACACATTACATTGTTAGAGTTGACTGCAAAATGGAATTTCCATTCCACAGGATATTCTGAGATGTCAAAATCTGGTTTAGTTCCACATTAGAATGAAAAGTTGAAATTTCAGATTTTTTCATACAATGAAATATTCTGAAAAGTTTCACTTCAAACCTATCAAAATGTTTTATTTAGATTTTCTATTTAAATATTCTATTAATGTTATATTAAAAAGTCAATGCAAAATGATGAAACAAGACAAATGAAATGTCACTAATTTTACCATTGAAAATTTTGACAAAATGATATGTTCCCATGAACTATGTAGAATTTGTTGAATTAGTATCAAGTATCAGAGGGGTAGCCGTGTTAGCCTGGATCTGTAAAAAGCAACAAAGAGTCCTGTGGCACCTTAAAGACTAACAGATGTATTGGAGCATAAACTTTCGTGGGTGAATGCCCACTTCGTCAGACGCATGACATTAGTATGTTCTGATGGAAAACTTTTGACTACACTACATACTTTTTTCTCTAAATTAATGGCAATTTATGTGAGATCCTATGATATAAGTTAATTGATTAAATGAAAATGTTAATCCTTCTGTACTTCTGACCAGCACTAACTGGTGCAAGACAACAAACTAAGGAAGAAGATGATAAACAATTAAATATTATTGAAATGATTATGATTTGTAGTCAGTAAGAACCTCTATGATACTGTCTATTGCCTGAGTTCCTTTGACAGTCTTTAAAAATTACCAGACTTTTAAAAATTACTTTACAATACATGAATCATTTAATTAAATGCAACTTCTTCAGCTCTAAAATCAGTACTCATATTTTAACACTATTCTGCAGGAAGAAGAGCATTTCATGACCTTTTCTGCAAGTTGGAGATGGAGCAGCATCAAAACAAAAAGTTCAGACTGAGTAATGTCCTAGAAGTTTGCCCAGAAAATACAAAGGACTGGACTGCTCAGACAGTAGGAGATTTACCTTGGCATTTCCTGAGAAAGGTCATGAGTCTCAATGTGATGGCCAGAAACACAAGCCTCATGAACAGAGCAACAGATGACAGTGAAGACTGGGTTGATGATGAAGGACAGGGTAGTATTAATTTTCCCTATTGTAGTGATATTGACACTGGTGCTTCTGTAAACCCCCTGGATATTCTCTGTGCTGTTCTGCTTTGTTCAGACAGTTTCCTGCAGCAGGAGATCCTGTCCAAAATGTCCATGTGCCAGTTTGCCCTCCCTCTGCTGCTACCTGCCCTCGACACCCCCAAGTGCACCCTACTGCTGTGGGCCATGAGGGACATTGTGAGGAAGTGGAGGCCGCACTCCCTGGCAGAGAGCAGAGGGTTCAGAGAGGAGAGCCTGGTGCTCACCAAAATGCCAACCATTTCCTTTGTGCGGCTGGGGAGCTGCAGCTTCTCCAAGTCCAGACTCCTCAATGAGGTTCTCAGCCCCTCCCAGCAGCACCACGATTTCTTCATCCATCGGGACATGGAGTCTGGGAACGTCCCTCGGGAAATCGCAGATGGGCTGGTCGAGATTTCCTGGTATTTTCCCTCCGGGTTGGTGAATTCAGATCTTTTCCCAGAGCCTGTTGCGGTTACAAATCTGCGTGGAGACATTGAGTCCCACTGGCTGCAGTTCAGTTTTTTAACACAGGTCTCCTCTGCAGTGTTCATAATTACTGAGAGCATCNCTCCGGGTTGGTGAATTCAGATCTTTTCCCAGAGCCTGTTGCGGTTACAAATCTGCGTGGAGACATTGAGTCCCACTGGCTGCAGTTCAGTTTTTTAACACAGGTCTCCTCTGCAGTGTTCATAATTACTGAGAGCATCGATGAGAGAGAATATGCACTGTTATCATCTCTGCAGGGATCAGCCACTAAATATTACTTCATCCTCAGTGGCCAGTCTGGGAACTTCTATGAAACACAGACATTCCTTAAAAAGTTAACCCCAATACTGAAACTGAAGAAATCACAACTTCTGATGAAAGATAACATCCCAAGTATGGCAAAATTTGTAAAAAAGCTACAGTCCACCATAGGACACATAATGAACTCCTCTCAGAAGAAAATGGGTATAGAAAACATGGTTATCACAGCCCATGAACTAGGAATTCAGGTAGATGAGGACTGTGAGAAATGTCAGAGTGCGAGGAGGTATTCTGAGGAAATTGCTGCAGAAATAAAAGATGTGGCGAAGTACAAGAAAGAGAGGCTGAGACTTCAAGGGGAACTATGGAAAAACTTGGCTGAAGTAGAAAAAGAGCTATGCCAAATGAAAAAGCAAAAGGACACCCACCCAGAGGTCTATAAATCTCAGTTGAGAATGAAATTGTTGGAATTACGTACAGAGCAGAATCTGTGTGGTGAAGGTAGTGGTTTTAAACATTTTATTAATAGACTAAGACAATTACATCCAGTGGAGAAACATTACTTCCTGAAATGGATGAAGTTTAATCTGGATCACATTGCTAGAGGAAATCTTTCTAGACTACGAGAAGAGTATAAACAGAAATGTGAAACATTAGGAGATGACCCACAACAGCTAGCACAACTGGATAAATTAATCTCTGCCAGTTCCTTAGGGACTGAGCATTTCATGCGTGAATTGGGGCAGTTTTATGAGGCTGAATGCTCAATGGTTAAAGAAGGCAAAATTCTAAAAAGTGGAAGGCAATTCACCCACCTCCCCGGCATAGCAGCTGACCTGATGCTGGAAGGGTTTCCCATGGAGCTGATCGATGGAGATGTATCCAACATCCCACTGCAGTGGGTGACAGATGTTCTGACTGAGCTCCATGCCAAGCTGGGGGGAAGGTCCAGAATGCTGGTTCTAACAGTGCTGGGAGTGCAGAGCACTGGGAAATCTACCCTCCTCAACACCATGTTTGGCCTGCAGTTTGCAGTGAGCAGTGGCCGATGTACGCGAGGAGCCTTCATGTTACTCATNGGACACAAACCCAACTGCCAGTTTGTGCATCAGAACGTCAGTGATGTGTCTGCACATGAGCAAAACATGAGAGACAGGAAACACCTCCTGGAGCAGCTGGATGAAATGACCAAAGCTGCAGCCAGGATGGAAAATCAATTCAGAAAAATTATTTTCACTGACATTATGGACCATGATCCAGAAAAACACAATTGGTATTTCCCTAGCCTATGGCATGGAGTCCCTCCCATGGCTCCAGTGAACCTGGGATACAGTGAGAACATTTATAAGTTAAAGAAATACTTGTTTGAATTGATGAGAGAATGTTCCCATACCAGAGCACCCAACAACATTCCCCAGTTTACTGAATGGATGAGGAGCCTGTGGAATGCTGTAAAACATGAGAACTTCATCTTCAGCTTTAGAAACAGCCTCGTCGCTGATGCCTATAACCAGCTGTCTGTGAGGTATGCAGAGTGGGAATGGCATTTCTGTAAGGAGATGCATCTTTGGTTGTCTAAAAAAGAAACTTATATCCAAAATCAGCCATCAGATAAACTGGATGCTGTTTTCCAGTCCAATTTAAGTCACGCAGCAGACACAAAACTGCAACATGAACAACAGCAGATTTTGAATTCTTTACAATGGTATTTTCAAAGTGGAGCAGCAAATTTGCACTTGATAGAAAAGTACAGAGAAGATTTTATTAGGAGCACAAATGGCCTCAGAAAAAAACTTGAAAAGTATGCTATAAATAAGTGTGAAGAAACGATTCGTCTTCAGAAATGCCAGCACAAAATAGATAATAACCAAGCTGTGTGCATGAAAACAATTGAAGGGAAAGTTGATGGGCTCTTGGGAACCTGCAGAAAGAGAAAACAACAATTAGACAATAGAGAATTGGAGACAGAATTTGAAAAAATGTGGAGAGAAACCTTGTCTGAGCTACCAGCTCTCACTTCTTTGAAGAAACAGCAAATTTGTGAAGATATGGAGATGCAGCTGAGAGAGGACCTTGACAATCGAGGCAGCGCAGTCAGGCAGAAACTACAAGAAATTAGAAGTTTGTTGAATTATAGGATAAATTCTTTCACAATGAAGAATGAGTATAGGGCCAAAGACACACAAGAATCATTCAACCAGGAATGCTGGTACAAAGCAGAGAGCATTTCTATGCACTTAATAGACCAATGCAAGAGTTATGCTGAGAGCAAGGTGAATTCCAAAGGGGACTATGATGAAACCTATTGCAGAGAATTACTACATATGATCAATGAGACTCTGCAAGAGGAGGATGTTCAAAAACTTCACATCAGCACTTGCTTTGAAGTTGACCTGAAGCTTCACATTTTGGGGGAGGCAGCTTGGAGATTTCAGGAAATGCATGAAGATTTTATCAAAGAAAACGATCCTCAGCAGCGTCTGGAGAAACTGAAATCTCAGTATCTCTCCACATTTAAGGATCTTTACTGGGAGAAGGATTCCTTCCAAAATAAGGCCAGGGACTTCTGTGATCAGTGTCTCAAACCTGCCCTGGTGGACTATGTGAACAAGAGGCTTGGAATAGAAATAGTGGACAACATACTTGGAAGTGGACAGTCAATTGAGTACAGCAGCCGGAGCTTCTTCCAGTTCACTGTTCTGAAGAAACTGTTAGAAGAGAAGGATTTTGACAGTTATGTGAAATACATTAATAACTATGAACAGTATGTCAAATCCTGGATATGGAAACACATTTTGAATTATTACGGAAAGACTCGGAGCTTGGTAGGTTTGGAGAAAGGGATTCTATCCACAATAATGAAGAAAGTCAGGGATGCTCTGAAGATCTCAGAAGATCAAAAGACTAGCACAGTCTCTGCTTTTCTAGACAGCTTTTGCAATGTTTTACAGCAGGAGCTAGTCATTTCCAGGGACAGTTTAGCTGGGATACGGTTTAGAAACTCAGCAAATATTCATCAGTTTTCTGAGTATATTCAATTCTTCCTTCCTGATCTGGAACAACAAATCTTATCCCAATCAAAAGGTGTGAAAATAAAGTCTAAACTCTCCACTTTGTCCCTAAAGCCAGAGGATGAAATCTTTAAGCAAGTGTTTGGGTGTGGAAGGCAGTGTCCTTTCTGCAAAGTGCCCTGTGAAGTGGTAGGCACTGACCACAGGAAGCATTTTGCATCAGTGCATCGGCCTCAGGGATTAGCACAATACAAGAATCAAGGCACCAAAAAGCTTGACTGCTCTTTATGCTCATCTGATGTGGTTTCTACTAAGGAATTTAAAGTACCAGAGACCAAAGGGAAGTTTCATCCCTATAAAAATTATCAGCGATACTATCCAGCCTGGCATATTCAGCCAGATTCCAGTATCACTGCTTCTGATTATTGGAAGTTTGTCTTTAAGCTGTTCAATAACCAGTTTGCTGACAGGTACCATGCTGAGGCAGCCGATCTCCCAGATGACTGGAAAAAACTCACCGAAGAGAAAGCCTTGGACAACATAAAGGAGGCTTATGGAATTAAATGAATCCTGAATGGAAAATAACCCTGCCTCAGTTTAAATACTCTGGACAATACATCGGGGATGTGTAGAGGTGACAACAAAGGAACTATTTTCATTTAAAAAAAAATGATATTCACAATTCCCAGTTTTGAAAACATACACAGATAGCGATTGTGTCTTGGATTTATTTCGATGTTTTATCTCATGTAACAGTCTTGTTACGATGAAAGCTCAGTCATCACACTATTGCCAACTCTCATGACTCATTCACAAGCAACAGGATTTTGGCCAGGCAGGAGCCCACTCTTGCCATGACACAAGAGTCTCCAGCCCTCTCATGAATCTGACTCCCCTGATTGGCTGTCTGCCCCATCTGCCTGCCTCCAGGGACAGAACAGCCAATCAGTTTCTGCAGACAGAGGCCTTCCCTCCCCACGGCAACCTGAACCCATTCTCACAGGAGGGGAGCACGGGGCTAAATAGCTCCGCAGCTCAGGGCGGCTTGGCTCCCTCCTTCCACCTGTGAGCAACAGGGACAGGATGGCACCTCTGTTCCTCCCCCCGACACACAGCACCCGTCTTGGGAAGGGGCAGAAGGAGGTGAAGAGCCCTTGGAGCTGCCTCCACAGCCTGGAAGGGGGACAGGTGACCCTGCTGCAGCCCCCCAAGCCTGGGAGAGGGCAATGAAAAACCCCAGGAGGAGCAGAGCGGAGGCTGGGGGACAGAACTGATGGAGAGCTGGGGTTGGAGGGCCCTCAACTGGTGGTGAACTGTAGTGATGGGACCGGGGGGTGGGGGGGTGAAGGGATGAGAGGCTGGGGCTGGAAAGAACTCATGTCAAGGCTGAACTGATGTAGGGGCTGGGGCAGAATGGCAGCTGGGGTTAGGGACACAGGACCGATTTGGAGGTTGGGAGCAGAATTAATTGCTAGTCAGGGGAGTGGTAGACGTGGGTATGAGAGCTCCTGCAGCAGCGGCCAAAAATCACCTTCCTCAGTACATTTGGGAGAGTGGGCAACACTAATTGTCATCCAGCACACACAGACGCACACAATGGGGCTGCAGAGGGGGAGTTCTAAAATCAAAAGATGAAAGAAAATATGATATTTTTTAGGGCCCATCTCATGATTTTGGGGAATCTGACTCATGACTTTTGATCTCTTGAGTTTGGCAATACCTGGGGAGGCACCGTATTGGAGCTTGTGATATTGGCTTTGTTGACCATCTCTTTAGTATCAGGCAGGAAACTGTGAACACATCTGCTTTTCACTGAAGCAGTTGTTATATCAGGTGACCAGTTAATCCAATCATAGCTGAAGGTTCCCTGGGGATAACTTCAACAATAGATCAAGTATCCATCTCTCTCTCACCTGCTGGAGAAGTATATGTTGTTGTTGCTGTTGTGATGGGATCCCCAGGGTGCAGCCTGGGACTGTGGGACTGCTGTGCCCCTTTAACTCTCCATCCTGGATTGTGTCTCACAACACTTTGCTAATGACAATCAGCAAACCCCTCTAGGCACTGTTATCACTCAGCACAACTGCATGTGGAGCCCTACACCCACCTAGATTGCATGAATGCTCCCAGAACCAGTCATGAATCACACAGAGAATGGCACCAGCCAAAACGCCCCACCCCCCGCTCCCAGCACTGTACCTCAGGAATATACCATCTTGCACTGCTCAAGACAAGCAGTGCAAGTTTATTAACTGGTTCTCCACTTCATCAATGGAAAGTGGATATACACCAGCCTTTGTAAACCAGAGAAGATTTACCGAACACTTCAGGCAAGCTCACTAGTAAAGATAAACAGTTAAACAAATGTATTGACTACAGTCGATAGATTTTAAGTGATTGTAAGTGATAGGCAAAAAGAGTTAGTTACCAAAAGAAAAGAAAATACAAGCATACAGTCTGAACTCTCAATCCTATTAGACTGGGCAACATCTAGATTAAGCAGTTTTTCTCACCCGACTGGATATTTCAGTTCATAGTACACAGGTTCCACCCTTGAAACCTGGGCCAGCCTCCTCTGTTGGAGTCTTCAGTCTTCTGAGTGTCCTTTTTGCTTGCAGTGTAGGTGGGGGGAGGAGAGAAGGCAAGGGGCCTTTGAGTTCTGTTTTATACCCTTAGCCCCATGTGCTTGGAGAACACAAGTCCAGGCATGTATACTGGCATTGCTGAGTCACAAGGGGTGAAGCAATACTCCCAGTGTGTCTCCTATATGTGAGTCATTGAATTGTAACTCCTCTGCTGGACAATGGCTGGTGATGTCTATTCAGCACCCACCCGGGCGTTGGTTACCTCCCTTGTCATTGTCTCTAGAGAGCTAGTATCTGGGCGCTTCCCAAACCTACAGCATATTTTAGTGACAACCATATAACACAATTTTCATAACTTCATATGCATTATATATATATATATATATATATTTAGATAAAACAGTGACTTTCAGCAGATTATAACCTTTCCTGATACTTCACATGGCCTGCTTTATATGCAATGCAATATCATCATTATATATAAATGAGGAATATAGGGGGAATATGGGGGAAAGCAGGACGCTCCCCCAAGGTATAGAATGTCATAGTTATTGTTGTTTTTTCTTTGTATCCGATTAAGATTTTATGAATAGCATTATTAAATCTCTGTTTTCCCAATGTAAACCCTGTATCATTAGTGTGGTGAGATCTCATCAGTACAAAGCAAACAGCTATGACACAGCAGTATGGATTAAGCAGGGGATAACATGGGTGTTAGATGTAAGTCACCTGAAGGGTCTTTGCCTGGGAATTTGAGAAAAAGGTTTCCCTCTGAGTGGGAACTATTCAAGCTTAGTACTGAAAGCCCATCTATCACTTACGCTGGGAACTGTGCCTTCAGAGCTCTCTGTGTTTTGTTTGTCCATCATGCATGAGAAGCCACAATGAAATCACTCAACTCTGCATGTGTTCTCAACAAATAAAACTCTGTAAGTGTCACATTTGGCTGGTGTTGGTGTATTCTGTGGAAGTTTCACCTGTGATTTTTTGCTGTGACAATGGGGAAAGGAAAGATTTTTAGCAGGGCAGGAAAGGGGCGTCCTTGATATCCGGTGCTGCCCCTTTGATGCTGCTCCATACTGGGAGGATGGTGGTTCTGTGCATCACACTAACATCCATTCCAGCATTCCTCTTGACTTGTTCACTTAGATCACATGGTCCTCTCTTCTGCACTGTGCAGAAGGTACCAAAAAAGGCTATAAAAGACCCAAGGGCCTTGTATGCACTAGCCCTGGTGGGTCCCAGTAATTACTCAGACACATAGCTAAAGAGTATTTTAGAAGGGCTGGCAGGAAAGGTAAAGGTTACAGATACCCCTAGATACAGGGGCTGAATCAGTCAGAGCCAGATTTTTAAGGTATTTAGGTGCCTAGTGGGATTTTTAAAAGGATATAGGCTCCTAAAACTCATTGATGTCAATAGGTGTTCGGTGCCTAGATACTTTTGAAAAGCCCAGTAGAGCATTTTAAAAATCTATTCCTCACAGCTCAAAGTGAGCAACAGCAGTAAATGTTTGGGCTCCTGGGCAGTCCAGTCGAGAGTCTGAGCTCTTCAGAGCTAGTGCCTGGGGTGCCCTCTCCAGCCCTCTCCAGTTCAAGTAAATAAGTGCTTGCAGGTTTCCAGGCCAGTTCAGTTATTGTCTCATATTGGGGCCCCTGTGCACTGGCTCCCTGCCCAACCACTGCTTCTCCTCCATAAGTTCCACCCAGACCTGCACCCAATATAAACGTGTTATCATAATGGTACATCATAAAGAACAATCCCTGGGCATGCAGCTCTTATGTACATATGACATTGGCCATTAAGTCTCCCATGGTACATTGGGTATTTGGTCATTTCACTGCTTTGCAGAATGTAACCCTATAGGTAATATGGATGTCATACCAGAAGAATCTGGATGTAAACTGCAGCCTGGAGCTGGAAATACTCCCCAACGGGTGAACATGTGGGAGCCACTGTGGGAGCAGGTGCAACCAGCGCTTTTCAATTGTCCTTTCAGTCTATTAAATGGATGATACACCCCAAAGAATGGTGGGTGGACCAAATATATCCCCAAACTGCAGCACATACATAGAAGGGTTAAAGCAACAATTTAATTGGTGGGTGAAGGGGGCATACATGGAATCGTTTTCAGAGAAGGGATTTGTGGGCAGCAGGAAACACACGGTTGGGTGATGAAACCTGGTGGACAAGCAACAGATAAGCCAAAATGTGAAACCTCAATAACAAATTAATGAACTACTGCCACAGCAACTGTCTGCAATCACAACAGGATGGAGAAAGGCAGCAGAGGTGAACCTGCGGTTAACTCGGTGGACAGGAAAACTCGTGATGTGGGAAGGGGATGGCTTCAGAAGGCTAACCTGGAGGAAGATATATGGGAATACAAAATGCGCAACTAACAATGATATTGAATGTCATGAGGGACGCATGGGCAGGACAATGGCCTTCAGCTTTAAATTGTGAAGCTAGCCCATATTTATCCACACTTGCAAAACCATACCTGGCCACATGAAAAATATCCCCAAACTGTGGGGCCATCACTTGTGTAAAAATTACCATTATAGTGTGGAACAGGATGGCAACATAAGTGGTCCCCATGAGTCTTATAGAAGTAATGAGAAAGGAAGGGATTTGCTGGAATCATTAGGAGGTAGATGGGGAGGGTGGAATGGTGTAATTTGGACAATAATCATGTTAAGTAATTGCATGTCCAGGGACAATATTTGGATGTGTCCCTCCCCAATGGCCATGGAGGAGAAGGATCAGTGGCCTGTTGCAAAAGGGGGACATTTAGAGGTAGTGTATATGGGCTATAGAGTATTTTGCTGGGAATGTATACACATCTGTAATATAACTCTAGGGATCACAATTGCACTAGCATATGACCAAGTTTCACACAGCTATACACTGCCATCAGGACTATGGTGCACAAATGGATCAGTGGAACTCATTGTTGTGAATAATCGAACCAGCACATACTACCCGATTCTGTACCAAGTGGCCGAGCTGGTTTTGATGATATCACATGTCTCTGATATGGACAAAAGGACACCAAGACTGCAGGAGCAGGTCTATGCAACTGACAACAACTGGACACATTTAAAATATACACTCCTGAATGGCATTGAAAAAATCTTAACCCTGTCAAAGGAGAAGAAGCAGTGTTTTTGGTGCTGGCCAGGGTGTCGGACCATATTACAGTGGTCAGGACTCTCGATATTGTTGTGGATCATTATGACTGCTTGCCTATTATTTATACTAATCCTGCAATATATATTGCGGTGGTTCAGGGGGGCACAGACCCACAAAGCACAGCCACTCATTACGTAGTAGGCCCTCCACCAAAGTGTAACAGAGAGCCCAGACCCAACCTTCTCAGGCCCATTATTATTGGGAGTCTGGAACACTAATTGGAATACATGTGATATGCCCATATGAGGGAAGGTACAGGGAAGTGGGGTAAATGGAGCACTGACACATTCCATCTTGATGCCTGGCCCCAACAGGAAATATGTCGCCATATGTCCTATGCTTTGTTCGGAATACCTGGGCAGGACGATCACAGAAGAAAAGAGAAAAAAGGGAGGGTGGAGTGCTAGTATTTAGGCCTGTTTGTTTGTCTGAGATAGAATTTTGGCTTTGACTTTTGATATTTTTATATCCTTACTAACATGTGTGAACAAAGATACTGTGTGTTGCTTCAGACTAACTGGATGTGGTTTATAGCACAATGAGAAAAGATAAGGAAGAGAGTTAAAGTGTTGCTGAGTATAGTGTGAGTTTAATATACAAGTGTACCTTGAAGACTGCCTCAACTCCTATCTCAAGACAAGGTCAAGCAACCAGTTGGGAGGGGAAAGGATGATGGGCCGGGGGGGGGGGGGGGGATGGGNGGGGGGGGGGGGGGGGGGGGGGGGGGGGGTATGAGAAACACTAAAAGCCAAAGAAACCGTGATACTGCCTGAAACACCACCTCATTCCCTACCCCACACATGGGGTACAAAAGAGATGGTACCAAAACCCTCAGATTCAAAACCTCCAAAACAGAACATGACCATATATTGTAAGGGGTGATACCAGGGGAGTACACTACAGGTATAANGGGGGGGGGGGGGGGGGGGGGGGGGGGGGGGGGGGGGGCAGGAAAAGCTCTGCTGGTGTACAGAGCTATGGTTATGCTTGCTTGTTAACCCCAATAAACATCAAATTGCCTTCTGTTTTCTGTCTTCATGACAAGAACCAAGGAAGGGTGAAAGGAAGCCCTAACAATAGTTGGAATCTGAAAGCTGAAAGCAGTTTGGGTGGAAGTGAGCATGAAATGATACATTTCATTATTCTGTGAAAAGAAAGGAGTGAGAGTAGCAGAATAAGTACAGTGCACTTCAAAAATAAAACATTAATAAACTCACAGAACTTGTAGGTAAGGCTAAAGAAGTTCAGGACAGCTGGCAACTTCTCAAAGAGACTATATTAAAGTTGCACCAGCAAACTATCCCAAATTCAAGGAAAGATAAAATGAATAGAAAGAGGTCAATATGGCTCCATCAGAAGAGCTTTAATGACCTGAAACTCAAAAGGGAATCCTAGAAAACATCGCTACATGGACAAATTGTTACAGAAGAGTACAAAAGAATAGCATAAGGATATATGGACAACATCAGCAAGGCGAAGGCTCAAAATGAGTTGGACCTGACAAGGGACATAAAAGGCAGTTTCTTTAAATACATTAGGAGCAAGTGAAAGAAGGAAAGTAGGTCCTCTACTCACCAGAGAAGGAGGACTAATAACTGATGACATCAAGAAGACTGAGGTATTTGAATGCCAATTTTCCTTCAGTCTTCACTGAAAAGGTTGACTATTATCAGATACTTAACAAAATCAATATTAACAACAAGGGCAAAGGAATACAATCCAAAATATGTAAAGAACAGGTTAAGATTATTTAGATAAGTTAGATGTATTCAAATTGGCAGGGCCTGATGAAATTCATTCATGAAGTAGGATACGTAAGAACTACCTGAAGAAATCTCAGTACCATTACTGACTTTCTTTGAGAACTCATGGAAGATGGATGAGGGCCCAGAGGACTGGGGAAGAGCAAACATAGTGTCTATCTTTAAAAATGGGGGTGGGGGGGTGGGAAAGGACCCGGAGACTTATAGACCAGTCACCCTAACTTTGATAGATGGAAGATAAGCCAATCAATGGCTATTAGCCAAGATGGTCAGTGACACAACCCAATGCTATGGGTGTCCCTAAACCTCTGGCTACCAGATGCTGGAACTGGATGATGGGATGGTTCACTTGATAATTGCCCTCTTCTGTGCATTCCCTGTGACACACCAGACTCCAGCCACTGTCAGAAGACAGGATACTGGGTTACATGGTCCATTGGTCTGGCCCAGTCTGGCCATTCTTATGTTCTTATGATACCTGAAAACATAATGGGAAAGATAATAAAACACGTAATAGCCAACAAAATTTGTCAAAAACAAATCATGCCAAACTGAGCAAATTTCCTTCTTTGTCATGATTATTGGCCTATTGGTTAGGGTGGAAGGAGTATATGTGATATATCCTTTTTTAGGAAGGCTTTTGACATGACCCCACATGACACTCTCATAAGGAAACTAGGGAAATGAGGTCTAGATGAAATTGCTAAAAGGTGGGTGCACAACCATACTGAAAGCGTAGTTATCAGTGGTTTGCTGTCAAATTCGGAGGATGTCTCTAGTATGTCCGGTATTATTAAATGTTTTCAGTAATTACTTAGATAATGGAGAGGAGAGTATGCTTATAAAATTATGGATGACACCAAACTTGGAGGGGTTGCAAGCACTTTGGAGAACAAGATTCGAATTCAAAGTGTTCTTGACAAATGAAAGCATTGTTCTGAAATCAACAAGAGAAATTCAATAAAGACAATTGCAAAGTACTTCACTTAGAAAGGAAAAATCATATGCACAACCTACAAAATGGGGAATAATTGGCTAGATGGTAGTACTGGTGAAAAGGAGTTGGGCTTTATAGTGGATCACAAATTGAATATGAATCAACAATGTGATGCAGTTGCAAAACAAGCTAATATAATTCTGGGCTGTATTAACAGGAGTGTTTCATGTAAGACATAGGAGGTAACTGTCCTGCTCTACTTGGCACTGGTGAGACCTCAACTGGAGTACTGTGTCCAGTTCTGGGGGCCACACTTTAGGAAAGATGTGGACAAACTGGAGAGAGTCCAGAGGAGAGCAACAAAAAGTTTAGAAAAACCTTACCAATATGGAAAGGTTGAAAGGACAGGAAAAGGAAAGGAAAGGATAGGGGGCTGCAGACAGGGGAGTTTGAGAGGGAGTTTGACAGAGGGAGGCCTACGATGGTTAGGAAGACCTGCAACACCTGTGCCATCACTGCTTCTGTCTCCTCCACCTGCGCCTGTAGCCAGCCAGAGCACCTGAGCATGGATGCTTCTACCCAGATCCTGGTGTGGTTTTGCAGGGACTGTGATTTGCAATTCCCACTTACTGATATCCAGGCTGGGGGGACCATCCAATGTGAAAGGTGTCTCCTGTGAAATGTGACAGGTGCCTGCTGGTGGAATCTCTCAGGCAGCAGGTGGGAGAGCTACAGGAGGAGGTGGC
>QXTE01000635.1:13122-88220 GCA_003942145.1 Platysternon megacephalum | reverse complement strand
CTGGTTAGGCCTCAACTGGAGTATTGTGTCCAGTTCTGGGCACCGCATTTCAAGAAAGATGTGGAGAAATTGGAGAGGGTCCAGAGAAGAGCAACAAGAATGATTAAAGGTCTTGAGAACATGACCTATGAAGGAAGGCTGAAAGAATTGGGTTTGTTTAGTTTGGAAAAGAGAAGACTGAGAGGGGACATGATAGCAGTTTTCAGGTATCTAAAAGGGTGTCATAAGGAGGAGGGAGAAAACTTGTTCACCTTAGCCTCTAAGGATAGAACAAGAAGCAATGGGCTTAAACTGCAGCAAGGGAGGTTTAGGTTGGACATTAGGAAAAAGTTCCTAACTGTCAGGGTGGTTAAACACTGGAATAAATTGCCTAGGGAGGTTGTGGAATCTCCATCTCTGGAGATATTTAAGAGTAGGTTAGATAAATGTCTATCAGGGATGGTCTAGACAGTATTTGGTCCTGCCATGAGGGCAGGGGACTGGACTCGATGACCTCTCGAGGTCCCTTCCAGTCCTAGAATCTATGAATCTATGAACAACCTTGGCATGTTTAGTCTTGAGAAAAGAACTCAGGGTGTCTTGATAACAGTCTTCAGATATGTTAAGGGCTGTTATAAAGAAGAGAGTGAGTAATTTTTCTCCATGTCCACTGAAGGAAGGACAAGAAGTAATGGGTTTAATCTGCAGCAAGGGAGATTTGTGTTAGAGACTGGAATAAACTTTCTAACTCTAAGGGTAGTTAAACTCTGGAATAGGCTTCCAAGGTAGGTTGTGGTATCCCCATCACTGGAGGTTTTAAGAATAGGCTGGACAAAGTCCTGTCAGGGATGGTGTAGATTTACTTGGTCCAGCACAGGGGATTGGACTAGATGACCTCTTGAGGTTGCTCCCAACCCTACTTTTCTATAATTCTATGGTCCTGCCTCCTCTGCCCCATCCCATCCCCTGCAGGGCTCAGTATGCCCCTGAGGCAGTCCTGAGGAGACTGTCCTTATTCTCCCCCCAAGCTCAAGGCCTGCAACTCTGCCTGGCCTTTATGAGGGCTGCCCAATGGCTCCTTCCTCACAGCCCCATCTGGGGATCCCAGGAGACCGGCACAAGAACATTTAGAATGCCCTTTAGAATGAAGTAAAGAGGAGTCTAATGTGTAGAGTAAGAAATCTGGTTGAGGAATGTTCCTATAATATAAGAACTGTTCCCATACTATACGAACTAGGGGCCACCAAATGAAATTAATGGGCAGCAGGTTTAAAACAAATAAAAGGAAGTTCTTCTTCACACCGCGCACAGTCAATCTGTGGAGCTCCTTGCCTGAGGAGGTTGTGAAGGCGAGGACTAGAACAGCGTTTAAAAGAGAACTAGATAAATTCATGGAGGTTAAGTCCATTAATGGCTATTAGCCAGGATGGGTAAAGAATGGTGTCCGTAGCCTCTGTTCGTCAGAGGATGGAGATGGATGGCAGGAGAGAGATCACTTGATCATTACCTGTTAGGTTCACTCCCTCTGGGAAACCAGGCATTGGCCATTGTCGGTAGACAGGATACTGGGCTGGATGGACCTTTGGTCTGACCCAGTACGGCCGTTCTTATGTTCTTATGTTCTTAATTAAAGAGCAGCTGGAGGAGGTTGCTGGAGGTGCCAGCTAGCTCACTGATAGTTAAAAGATAGTTGAAAGATGTAAGAAGAGAGTAGTTGGCTGAACTTGTGAGCCCTTACACTCAACTGTATGGCATGTCTCTGTTTGCCTGTAATATGATAACTTTTAAACATTGCAGCTGATTAATTACAAAATTCCATTGATGTGCAGAGCCTTGTTAATTTTCATGAAATTCTTAAAATCAGAAGAGAAAATTATGGAGGCAACTGAGGGACACACAGAGATCCTGGCCTGTGGCAGAGAGGGGAATGGGTAGGGCACACAGAGACTCTGGCATGTTGGAAGTGAGAATCATGGGGGATATGTTGCATGGTGGACACAGAAAACCCCATGAAAAAAATGGGAGATTCTGGAATGGGTAGGAAGGGGGAAATGGGGGTCATATAGAGCCCCTGGCATTTAGCAGAGAGAAGAATGGGGGCACACAGCCTCTAACATGCAGTGGAATGGGAGCCATGGGCAAGAGGGGCTGAATGGGGAGCACACAGAGTCCCTGTCATGGAGTAGAGAATGGAGGACCCTAATATGGGGGGGGGGAATGAGGGGGCACGCAGACTCTCTGGCATGGGGGAAATGTGGAACAGAGAGGCTGGCATGAGGGAAGGAATGGGGTGTTCCATGGAATCCTGAAATAGAGGAGAATGGAAGGGACCCAGGGAGTGTGTAGGGGGATGGAGGCATGTGAGGTGCCCCTCGTGTGTGCATGAACTCAGTCGTCAGAAGCAACAAAGTGCGTGACCATCTAGTAAGGATTAAAAACAGGAGAAGGGCAGGAATATTACAGAGAGGTTTTGTGACATTGCACTCTATATGCTTTATGGAAATATGCTTATGAATGTGAATATGACATAACTGGAATATGCTTTATGGTAAATATGCCATGTAACATATCTTAACAAAGGTTGTAATCTGCTGAATCTGTTTTTTCCATTTGTTGGTATGTATCATTTTTATGTCTGAATTTAGGAAAATAAGATATAAACTTGTATTTCTTTGTGTATGCAGATGAGTGGCCCATCAGCAAACATTTAACTAACAATGGACTTTGGGAGACGCTAATCCACATCTGCTGAGCTAACATGTAAACAATGGCGTCGGCCTGCAAAAAGCTGAATCATTCATGGACATGTGACTTGCCCATGTGGCTACAAACTCCATCTTGCTGCTGTGATTTTGCACAGAAGAACAAAGGGGTTTCCACCCACAAGAGAGAGAATACAAAAGGCCCTGGAAGCCTCTCCATTTTGTCTTCAGCTGGCTGAAGAGGCTGCCAGTCAGGAGAACACCCCTGTTTATCACCTGAGATGTAAACTGTAACTAACAAGGACTGTACCAGGGGAAAGGATTGGGCCCAGGCTAGGAAAGAATCCAGTCTGTAAAGTATGCTTGTTGGAACATCTTTGAGGGTGAGATATTACCTGTAATCAGATGCTTAATGTATTAGGCTTAGACTTGCATATTTTGATTTATTTTACTTAGTAACTTACCTTGTTCTGTCTGTTATTTCTTGAAACCACTTAAACCCTACTTTTTATACTTAATAAAATTACTTTTGTTTATTAATAAACCCAAAGTGATTAATACCTGGGGAGCAAACAACTGTGCATATCTCTCTATCAGTGTTATAGAGAGCGGACAATTTATGAATTTGCCCTGTATAAGCTTTATACAGAGTAAAATGGATTTATTTGGGGTTTAGGCTCCCAAAAAGACTGAATACTGGGTGCTGGGAAAGTCCCTGTTAACTGAGAAGCCCTTAAAGTGAGTGAATCTCAGTTTCTGTGAACTGCAGGGGGGCGTGGCCCAAACTCTTGGTCTGTGCTGAGATAAGCTTTCTGTTTCACAGCCCATAATTCAAAGTGCTCTAAAATCCACACACATACTCATGTTATCTTGTGCATCACTAGGGCCCAGGTTAGGATTAGTGGTGCAAAGTTGAGCAAAGGGTCTGTGATGGGATGTCTACCCCACACAGATGTAGAAAGGGTTAACTTCAGCAGGGAGCAATGGAGGTGAGTCCTCCAAGCAGCCCAGAGAGGCTGAGTGAGGCGCAGCCAATCGGGGGAGTTGCAGGGAGCAACCAATCTGGTCCCAGTGGGCCCAGATAAGAAAAGCTGCAGTAGGGTACGTCCAGACTACCCGCCCGGATCGGCGGGTAGCCATCGATGTAGCGGGGATCGATCTATC
The DNA here is from genome assembly GCA_003942145.1 of Platysternon megacephalum. Classification (NCBI taxonomy): domain Eukaryota; kingdom Metazoa; phylum Chordata; order Testudines; family Platysternidae; genus Platysternon; species Platysternon megacephalum. The sequence goes on along the minus strand of QXTE01000635.1, from coordinate 84,375 downwards.
GCGTCTCGTCTGGACGCGATAGCTCAATCCCCGAACGCGCTCCCTTCGACTCCGGAACTCCAGCAGGGCGAGCGGAGTTGCGGAGTCGACGTGGGAGCCGCGGACGTCGATCCCGCGCCGCGAGGACGCGAGGTAAGTGCGGGTACTTCGAAGTCAGATACTTCGACATAAGCTACGCTATTCTTGTAGCTGAAGTCGCGTATCTTACTTCGACTTCCCCCCCTAGTGTGGACCAGGCCGTACAAAGCAGGTCAGTAGCTGCCTGGAGCTCATGGAATGAAGGCTAGGCTCCCAGAAGATGGAAGGGGTACTAGCACCATGGACAGTGCAGTGCTTGAGGGCTCTGATGTAAGGGTGAAGTAGGTGCAGGGGCTGCAGGGAAGAGGCCCAGGGAAATTTAGTGAGCAGTTCCAAGGAGAGCAGCATGAGGCTACCATTGACAGGGTCCCCACGGAGTAGTGGGTGGGCCTGGGTTGCCCCCCCCCCCCACTTGCCACTGGGGAAGTGGCATGATTATTGGACTGTGATACTAACCTCCGGAAAGGGGAAAGAAATGGCTGGAGGGCCGAGCCATGAAGAGGACGCTGCAGTTCCTGAGGCTGCAAGAGGGGCTGCAGATGGATGCAGAGACAGAGCGATGGCATGCTGTTATGCAGACAAAACTACACAGGATCGTTTCAGGAGGCAAGACAAAGATGCCACATTTATTATGATAACACAATTTGATTTATGACCAATAACTAATATCTAATACCTATGTATATACACACACACAGAGACACAGACACACATCAAATGTTCTGCAGCTGCTAGATAGTTACCAGTCCTGAATGTAGCTTGAGTTTGTGGCTTGGGTTCGTAGCTTGGGTTCGTAGCTTGTGGCGGCTAACTGGCCAGGAAAGCCGGGCACAAGGAAGGGCTGGGTCTCTGTTGGGCATGCACCGATGCCCTTCCATGTTGGCAGTAGAATGTTACCCTTCAAAGTCTTCCATCTCACCCAGCCTTTTTGTAGGCTGTAGTTTGAATCCAGAGTCTATAGGTCTTGCTGTGTCACGCTGCCTCTGGGTTTGGTGATTGATCACCCGTCAATTGCAGACCTGACTTTCAGCCTCGGACCTGGCTTTGATCTTCCTCCCATTGTACCTTTGTTCTTTTCTTTTTAGGGTGGACTCTTCTCACTTTGTTAGGGCTGTTGTCTGCATCTTCAGCCATTGGTGTTTGAACTCTGTTTCATCAGGACAGGCTGGCGCTGGAGGCTGATTCCATCATCCATACATACCTCATTCACACATCTAACCTAAACTAATAAGATTACAGCAGGGTTTGCAAAAAGCAAGCTTTTACATAATGGAGTAAGCGTTTTAAAATGGGGTTTGAATTACAATATGGCAAACAGTGAACAGAAGTTACAATGTAGGCAAGTGTAATGAATGGTGAACAGAAGTTACAATACTGAAACAAATATCAGAGGGGTAGCCGTGTTAGTCTGGATCTGTAAAAAGCAACAAAGAGTCCTGTGGCATCTTTAAGACTAACAGATGTATTGCAGCATAAGCTTTCTTGGGTGAATACCCACTTCGTCAGACACGTATTCACCCATGAAAGCTTATGCTCCAATACATCTGTTAGTCTTAAAGGTGCCACAGGACTCTTTGTTGCTGAAACAGTGCAAGTCTCAGTGAAACTTACAAAGGCAACTGGCTGAACGCTGTGGCTATTAACAAGCATTTTAATTGTCAATTAGCCAGTTATTGGGGTAACCAGTTTTATGAATGAATGTTGTTTCATTCATAAAACATTACTTATGAAGTTACATTAATAAAGTGAACAATTAAAAACAATTTCATTCATCAGTTCTACAATGCAAACTGCAGATGGGGAGGTATCAGCCTCAAGCTAATCCCCAGAGTGACCAGGAGGAGACACTAGCCCAGCCCAGCCTGTGAATAATGTGCCCCGTAGCAGGGTCCCTGGGATATAGCACTCCGAGAAAAGGATCTGTCAATATTTTCAGTTCTTATAATTTTTTTGTATGTTCACCTTGGGCTCAAACTATGGCTCTGATCTGCTCCAAACTGATACCAATCACTCAGGATTCTTCTCACTTAGTCCAGCACCCATTGCCCCTTTGGGGGAAAAACGTCATCCCCTAATAACTTTTTTCAAACTTTATCTCTACAAAGTGCCTCAGACTTGAATATGGGCTAGAGACAGTGATTCGTACAGGCACCGCAGCTCTGCTGCACTGTCTGGAGCAAGAGTCCAGGTACAGCTGACAAAGTCACTGGTTAGCTCAGGGTAATGTGCTGAGAACATGGTCCTGAGCAACACCTGTGAATCTGAGTCCTGTCCTTGCCCATGGAGGATTTCTGCTGTGCACATTGCTACTCTTCACCTCAGCTTCAATCCACACCTGCCCATCTTGTCTCCCTCATCTCTCTTCTCTTTGCTTTCCATCTAGCTTATCTTCTAAGTAAGCTCACCCCCCAAAAATGTATCATGGGACTTTGACAGGGTGTCGGCCCCACGCAGGGTTGAAAGTTGTTAAGGATTGGGCCCAGAAGCGTTGGCCAGAGCCCAGAGTGCTGAGAGCCTCCCCTCCCCACAGGATTGCGGGCCCAGTGACCAGGATGGAACTGGGTTTCCTCACAGCACGAGGACTGTGGTGGGGGCAGGGCACTGAGTGCTGCCAAAACTGCTACCTGACCGAATTTGCCGCTTGGTTTGGAATGACCCTGTGCACACGTACTAAGCATGCTCAGTAACATCTGCTGAAGCTGCTGTGCTCACTTGGGATTAAAATCTACTGCCTGCTGTTCACAGGTTAAAGGTGGGCAAATGGGAGGGGGGGCAGGGTCTGAGCACGGGGTGGAAACTGACTCATGGGGAGGGGTCACACAGCTGGAGGCAGGGGTAGGAGAGGGGCCAAGGGGCAAAATCAGGGTTGGGGTGTAGGAGCCGTGGTTAAGCCCAGGAGTGAGGACCTGCCGGATAGCAGCAGTTTTCCTATTACATCTGGCTCCTTACCCTGGGGAGGGGAAGAGCCCCACAAGGCGGCACTGCCTGATGGGCTGATGCTGCATCCTGAGCCTGCGTCAGCTCTCCTGCCACTGTGACAGGGAGCCTGCCACTGCTCCCTACCTCCAGTGGGTACCCCCACTGCAGATACCCCCTCCAGCACTTCCCAAATACCCCTCCCAGTACACGCACACACACCCCTCCAGTGTCCCCCAAATATCCCCTCTGGCACCCCCCACCTGTACCCCCTTCAGCTCCCTCTCCCTGGCAGTGTCCTCCATTTGGGAACTTGAAATATGGAAACTGTCAGGGTCATTCTATTCTCATGGCCCCAGTTTCTGGAGCTGGTGAGAGCAAGTCCACCTTGCCAGCAGCAGCTACCTGCCCCCCAGGCCTGGGTTTGGTAACAGGCTCGCATGGCTAAGCTCAGAGCTTGGGGCATGCAACCACAGTCAGGGCAGCCCAGGGGAGCAAAGGGTCTGCTCTGCACACTGGGAGTGTGGGGAGAATGACCCACCTGCAATGGCAGATTCCCAGGTGGCGAGGGGTGTGTGTGTGTGTGTGTGTGACCGGGCTGCTGAGAGGCAGGTGCCCAAGGGAGATTAATACTGTAGGGAGCACCTCAGGAAGCATCTCTCATCAGTCCAGCTTCAAGGGCAGCTCTGTGGGTGTCGCCGGCCAGTGCTGGGCTTCTTCAGGGCAGAGGCAAGAGCGCGTCAGGGTCGCAGCTTAGAGCTGTGCCACCTGTCCTGCCTAAGGAGCACCCTGCTGTGCCCAGCTCAGGAAGCAGGACAGGGAGGGCTGCCGGGAGCCAGCCAGGGCCCAGACTCCCACAGCATGGAGAGCCAAAGGCCTGAGCGGACTGACTAGGCAATTTCCATGAACTTCTGAACTGCTGGCTCCTGGCAGGAGCGACAGTTTTCCAACTGAGGGGTGTATCCCATAGAGAGGTGTGCCTCAGCGTTTGAAAATATTCATGCTAAATCAAAGGCAGAAATCTCTAGGGGTGCAAATATGCTTGCTGACCCTGTGCGCTAAAATGCTTAGTTCTGGCTCAGGCACAGCCTGTTGTTCTGACTGAGATTTGCACTTCATACATCGGTGTAGTGATTTTAAGTGTGTTGGCTAGAAACTGTCAAAGAAAAGATTACACTCTTGTTTTCTGTCTGCTTGTTTTGGCAAAAGGGAAAATGGAACAGAAAGGCATAAAAATGGGCAAGAGTGATGCAGTTGCAAAGTCAGTGTTGTACAAACTGCAGGTAGCAGAGAAAGAGAGAGAACACCAGTGAACCTTGAAGGTAAAGCAACAAGAGGAGTAAACCCATCAATGCACCCTAAAAGAGAAGGAAATAACTGCTGCTATGGAAGCCGCAGTACACCAATGAGTTATGGAACTAAAACCTCAAGAAACCGAGGCCCTGAGGCAAGCCAAAGAGGCTGTAGAGGCAGAGGCTGCCAGGGAAGAAGCCGTGCACAGAAGGGATATGGAGCTGAAAGCCAAAGAGGCAGGAGAGAATACAGTCACGCGTTGTCAGATGTTGGCTGCGTGTGTGTTCTCTGTGTGCCATCTCAGCTCTGCGCAGATATTTGGCACAGCAGACCTCAGTCAAACTGCCCAATGAGACCACAGAACCCGTTTCAGTAGCGAAGGCACTTGGTCAGGTGTATTGCTGACAAAGCATGGTCCTAGCTCCCTAGATCAATGTCTATAATTACACTAGCACATGTGTGCTCGTGACAATAGACACAGCTCAGACAGTGGCAGGACTTTCCACTGCCCAGTGAGACTGGACAAAGACACTCCCTCTGAGACATCTCTTTATACCCCCATACAAACAAGTTACATCTTGCCCCTCTGACACAGTTAGTGACTGCCCCGACGTGGTTTGTTACCACCCATTACCTTGTACATCCAATCAAAACATCTCTAGCCATCATACTGTCATCCTGACCTTATCTTTAAGAGGGGTCAGCATGTCCCTCTTCTCTGTGGGGAGCATACTTGTACCATTCGTAGTATCGGGGTGTTCTGGTACCACCCTTCTGCAATGTGTTTGCGTGAGTGTCCCTGTGGCAAGCACTTCTTAGGAATGTGTGTGTTTTTTGCAATGTCAGCCTGGTTCTTGCCAAATTCTGCAAACTTGCATGCAGGCATGTTTTACAGCTGGGCCTGCCCTCTACTCACAGCCTGCCTTCTGCTAACTTTGCTTTAGGCCTCAGGCCTCCTACTAGGCTTCTGAGACAAGGCCTTATGTCTCAAGCTCTCTTTCTGACACCCACCACAATATGAATTGCACAAACTGGGTTTTGGAATCAACTAAAACAAGTTTATTACTATAAAAGGTAAATTTTTAGTGATCATAAGGGATCGCAAACAGAACAAAGCAGATTACTGAGCAAATAAAACAAAACATGTGAGCTAAGCTTAATACACTAAAGAAACAGACTACAAAATATAATTTCTCATCCTAAATGTTGTTTTAGGCAGGTTGCAGAGTTTCTGTAGCTTAGAGTTCCAGTTATGTCTCCTTACAGGCTAGATCCCTGTTCTCAAACTGGACTCAGCCCTTGCCTTTCCCCTGCTTAGTTCCTTTTCCTTCATGTGTTCTTAGCAATCTTCCATCTTGGGCAGAGTGGCAATGGAGAAGAGCCCTGATTGCCTTGCTTCCCAGCCTTAAATAAAATTTACATAAGGCGTGAATCTTTTGTTTCCAGTGGAAAAATACCAGCAGTGTCCAAGGTGGTACTCCGTACCAGGTGACATCATCACCTGACCTTGCAGTGTCAAAGCAACATCCCAGGAAGCTTATCAGGATGGTGGGACATTAGCATCTTCAAAGTTCTATTGTCCTTCTTAATGGACCAATCCAGGTGGATTGCCTACTGTCTGGTGGGCGTTCTCACAAATACACACACAGTTATAATTGTTACATAGTCAAAATTCCTAACTCCAGATACAGAAATGATACTTGTATACAAATAGGATAAACACATTCAGGAGATCATAACCTTTTTAATGATACCTCACATGACCCACCTTGCATAAAACATATCTTAGTTATGCCACATTCATATCATAACAACATTTCTATGAAGAATATGGGGTGTAACATCATGACCACCAACTGGACTTGCTAGAGAAGCAAGCCCAAAACCCTGTGCCAACAACTTCCTTCATGCAGTTTCCAAACGGGACCAGGTGTGCCCTCCGTACAAAGTCAGGTGGTATCGAGGAATACTTCACTACTTTTGATAGGCTACATGAAATTCATGGAATTCCTGATGACAAGAAGGTCCCCACACTGATTGCAAAATTATCTGGTAAAGCTTGAAATGATGCCAGCTCGGGATGCTGTAGTATATTCTAAATTTAAATAAACTGTTTTGAACAGATTCCAGATTACTCCTGAGATGTATAGGGTAAAATTCAGAAATCTTAAAAGAAATGTTGTTGAGACTAATGATGCATTTATTTATAGAATGAAACACCATAATGGGTGAAAGGGAAAGGTATTGAAAGTTTTGAGCAAGTCTTGATCTTGTTGCTGAAGAACTTTTCTTGAGTATATATAAAGATGATGTGAAGCAATGTCTGTGGGATAAATCTGTGAAGTCTGCAGAAGAGATGGCTGCTCTATCAGATGCCTTTGAACAGAGCCAGGCATCTATTGAGAGTAGATTACAGAAAGAGGGGTTTAAACCTGATGGGAAGCAGGGATCCCATTTTACTCCTGGGAAGAAGGAGAGGGGCTTAGAGGCTAAACACACATCTCAACAAAGCCATTCCTCATCCAGTATTTCCCACCACAAATCTCTGGTGAAAGTAGAGGATCCTGAAAGGTGTTATCAGTGTAACTCCACTGAACATCTGAGAAATCATTGCCCAGAGTCAAAGGAGATCAAACCCCAACCTGTTCCTGTAAATGCAGCTGTTACTAACACAGAAACCCCTGATGCAGGAGCCTCACAGGCACTTTTAGCTTACCTGGTGAATTTTGTAGGGGTTGGCTCTGCAGAGCCAGACATGAGACATATTAAAACTGTTAAGATTAATAACAGGGAATGCATGGGATTGAAGGATATAGGGGCACAAATTTCTCTGGTTAAGCAGTGGGCTCCTAGCATCTGATATGTTACCTGGTCAAACAGGAGAGCTCGTGGTAGTGGGCTGGTACAGGTTTCCTGTGCCTCTATCTAAAATCCATGTGGAGTGGGAAGGTTTGGAAAATAATTTGGTTGTGGGGGTGATTATGCTTCTTGGAAATGATTTTTCTTCCACAGTGACAAAAGCTGTTTGTGGTAACCAGAGAAAGGAAGTAAAATCCCAGAGGCTGACAAGAGAGAGAGGGAACGTCTCTCTGACTCTCCTGTAGCATAGGGAAACAGTCCCTCCCTTTGCTGCAGACATGCTGAAATTAATTCCTGCATAGAAGAGAAAGGCAGCACACCCTCAGATCTCAGTAAGGGGGTGGGGGTGCTGGTCCCTGAAAAGGCTGTTTCATATGAATATCTTCACGCTGTCCACTTTGGAGAAAATGCCCAGTGCAGAGGGGCTGACTCAGTACCTGTCCACCCAGGCAAGCAGCCTGTAACTCAGGCACAGAGAGGGAACTGTGTAACTGACCTTTCAGAGGAAAGTAGTCACACAGCCAGCTTCTCAGGGACATGGGAGGAAGAGGAGTGTAACAGATTGGATTCTACTCCAGGTCCCAGTTTTCCAGGACAGCAGTTTTTGACAGGTTTCTGGAAAATGACTGTGACACGCTATACTCGGGAGCATGCTGTAACCCCCATATTCATCATTTTGTATATAACTGTGATCTTGCATGCTTTATATGCAATGTATCACGGGAAAGGTTATGATCTGCTGAAACCCATTGTTATGTCTGAATAGGTATATCATTAGAACATATGACGTTATGAGATTGTGTTGTATGGTTGTCATTAAAATATGCTGTGAGTTTGGGAATCACCCAGTGTGACGTTATGAATATAATATAATATCTCATTGAAAGGTGACATAGGGCCAGACAGAGTTAATTAACTCACAGACTGACCTGACACATGGCCGAACTTTAAAGACTTGTTAGGAAGATATGTAAATGAAGACAGCTTTGAAATGCAAGCCTGCATTGTTAGAAATAGAAGGGTAGATGTTTGCTCAGGTCTTGTGATGTAAACAAACAAGTCTTGTCTATTACTATGGCTTTGATTCAAAGATCAAAAAAAGAGGAGTATTAATATTTAGGAAGACACTTGAGTGAAATAGTATTATTGTCTATATGTCTCTTTGAAGGTTGTGGTAACCTGTATCTGAACTGTTTAATGAATAAATTACCCTGTGCTAATTGCCATGATGTTTGGGAGAAGGAAAGTTAAGCCTATTGTTTTCTCAAGCCAAAAGGCTGCTGGAAATGTATAAAAACCCTGGGACATGATCCTTCTTCATCTCAGATCTGCTTTGGGTTTCAAGAGGGGAAAACCTTAAGCCACAAGAACTGAGATCCCCAGTCATTGACTGGAGTCACCTTGAATATGGACATTGGACTATAGCCTATGGACTATTTCTAAAAAGACTTTTGGCACCTACAAACTCATCTCTGCTATGTGTCTGAACCTCAAGAATTGAATTCAAATCTGTATGTATATTGATCATTTAACCACACTTTACTTCTTTTCTTTTTTAATAAATTTTAGTTTAGTTAATAAGAATTGGCTATAAGCGTGTATTGTGGATAAGATCTTAGGCTACGTCTACACTACCCGCCGGATCGGCGGGTAGCGATCGATCTATCGGGGATCGATTTATCGCGTGTAGTGTAGACGCGATAAATCGATCCCCGATCGCTCTCCCGTCGGCTGCTGAACTCCAGCAGTGCGAAAGGTGGAAGCAAAGTCGACGGGGGAGCCGCGGCCGTCGATCCAGTGCCGCGAGGATGCGAAGTAAGTAATTTTAATTCGATCTAAGTTACGTCGACTTCAGCTACGCTATTCTCGTAGCTGAAGTTGCGTATCTTAGATCGATCCCCCCCCTAGTGTGGACCAGGCCTTAGTTATCATTTGACCTGGGTGTGTGGCTGATCCTTTGGGACTGAAAGAACCTTTTCTTTTATATGACGAGATAAAATTTTCAGTAATCATCATCATATCTGACATGTGTGTCTAGATGGAGGCCGGAGGCTGGGCACTTTAAGGGAACTGCATTATTTGGACTTCTGAGTAACCAGTGAGGTAATATAGAAACTGTTTTGTGCTGGCTTGGAAAATCTAAGTATTGGAATATCCACCAGCGTTTGGGGTTTGTCTGTCCCGTTCTGTTTGCAGTTCACCCTAATTGAGTGACCTCAGATGGCTCCCATGGGCAGCCTCATTACACCCAGATATTAGCTCCCCAGAGACAACAATAAGGGAGGTAACCAATGCCTAGGTGGGCATTGAACAACCATCAACAACCATTGTCCAGCAAGGGAGTTACAATTCAATGACTCACACACAGTTGTACTGAGTGATAACAGCACCTGGAGGGGTTTTCTGCTTGTCACCAGTAAGGCATTGTGAGAGACAACCAGATTAGTGATCTAAGGGGGCACAGTGGTCCCACAGACCCAGGGTTGCACCCAGAGGATCCCATCACAATGACTGTGTGTCTTTAAGACAGGATGCAGCTTCTACACCCACAACAGCAAGGATTTGGATTCAATGAACCTTCAGGCCAAGCAATCCATTGTCTGTGAGCAGCACACAAATGACCCAGGGGGGAGAGGGCCAGCAGTGGGGTGCTAGGAGCACTGCGGGGCTGTGCCCCTGGCCCCCAGCCGTGAGGGTCCGCAGTTGCCTTGTCTCGTCTTTCCCCAAGCGCCTCCCCCCACCCAGTCCCGGCTCCTCCTTCCCTCCCTGAGCTTGAACGCCGTTCCGGAAGCTCTGAGAGGGCAAAGGGAGGAGTTACTGAGCACAGGGGCCCCAGCTCCTCCCCGTGAGTGCTCCAGCCCTGGAGCACCCACCGATGCCAGATGAGGGATGTTGCCAGACCAGGGAAGTCCAGTTTAGAGAGTTCCAACCTGTACAACGTTTAGCAACACTTGGGAATTGTGTTGTCAAAACTCTAAAGGGCCCTAACACAATACTGCCTTTGCATTAGTCAGTGACTAACAATGCTGTAGTTCAGTAAGGGTGCATGTCTGTGTGTGACACACTGCACCTCAAAATAACACCCTGTAACCCCATATTCACCACTTATATATGATTATTACATGTTTGGTACAAAGTATGCCTTGTGAGGTATCCCTTGAAAAGTGATAACCTGTTGAACATTACTGTCCTGTTAAAATGTGTGTATCATCATTGTATAAGGAGTTATAAGATTTTGCTATATATATGTTACTGAAACATATTGTGTGTCTGGGAAATGCCCACAGACTAGCCCCTCGGAGGTAACAAAGGACAGTAAACAAAAGCTTTATATGTCAAGCCTCACATACACAGAAGGTGTGAGCAAGAAACTGAGACATTACGAATCTCACATACACCACAGACTCATCGTCTGCACCCCTGTGAAGGAGAGTATAAACAAGGGACAGTGACATCATCACTTCGTCTCTCCTTCCCCATCTCTATGCAACAGACAAGATCACTTGGAAGACAAAGACCCACCAGTGAACTGTGGGGAGAGGGGGATGGTCCTAACTGGAAGTCTATCGTGTTAGCATGAACAACTTTAAGTTTTGGGTGAGAGAAATCCTTTGCTTTCAAATCGTATTTAACATCGAAAAGTTTAGAAATTAGCTTGTGATTTTATCTTTTATTCCTTTTGTAACCAATCTTGACTCTTCTGCCTAAACGACTTGTAATCACTTAAAATCTATAGTTAATCAAATTGTTTTAATGTTTTATCTTAAAACAGTGTGGTTGATTTGAAGTGATTGGGAAGTCTCAACTCAGGTTAACAAAGGCCGGTGCATATCCACTCCTGGAATGGCAAACTAATTAATCAGCTTACATGGTTCAAGAAGGTCTTGAGCAGTATAAGATGCACATTTTTGGGGTGCAAGGCTGGGGCTGGGGGAATTTGCAGGTGTCTCCCTGGAAACAGCTCATGAGTGACTAAGAGAGCATTCATGTAACTTGGCGGGGTGTACCTTCACACGCTGATGGCTGTTTGAGAGCAAAGCCTGAAGGTTTTCACTAGCACAGCAGTGCTGGAAACAACCTGGGCTAGAGAATTAAGGGGACACAACAGTTCAACAGTCTAGCTTGTACCCTGGGGGATGTCACACTGTCCCATCCCTCCATGCACCTGGAGAATATTTCTCTCATCAGTAACCAGCAAAGCTCAGTACAGATCTGCATAGCCCTTACCACCCGATAAAGGGTCTCTGCTCTCCCCATCATAGCTTTGGTGCCTTTCATAGCCCATTTCACTACCTTCTATATTGTGCAGGAGAAGGGAGTCAAGTGGAATGCTGGAATAGGCATTAGTGAGATGCATACAGCCAATGGCTTGTCGGTGTGGGGCAGAGTCAAAGAGGAAGCATTTTGCATGGGGGATGCCACCGTCCTGCCCAGCTGAAAATTCTTCCTTTCCTTAATGTCACTGTAATGATTTTGTGGAGTCTGTCTGTATGTGTTTTGAATCTGGAGTAGAACTGTAGATGACTCAAGGGACTCCGAACCCAGGCCAAAGAATGCTCTAGAGTGATGAGGAAACTGAAGCAGGCAAAGGTACAACTACCACGTGCCCCTTGAAGAGAGTTAAACAAACCCAGAAAGCTCACACCTCACATTCTGGGAGTGGGCATGTTTAAGCTACTGGAGTATTCTGAGAGTCAGCGCTGGACATGAGGACCTAAGATAGGTGACCTGAGGGACTTCATTCATGTGAAGGGGTAACAAACTGAGAGTTGGTGCTTAGGAAATGTGCTAGACACACCAAGGGAACAGACAGTGCTGCAGCCTGATGAGACCCCGGGAACCTCCACATGGGGAAATCAGGGTCTGGATTCCCTTCACAGAAGACTGGTGGGCAGCCAGCAGGGGTGTCAGGGACCACGACTTGGGCAGTCAGGTTTAGTGGTCGGAGCTGGAGCCAAGCTCCAGGAGTCGGAGCCAAGGGAGGAAGCAGGAGTCAGAAATCGAGCAAGTGAGCAGGGCTGGAAAGGACTGGAACAGGGCAGGAGCAAGGCAGGGACAGGGCAGGAGTAAGGCTGAGAACAAGGCAGGCACAGGCACTATTGCATCTGCGGGCATAAGCATGAAGCAGCCACTGACCAAGTGTTATTGCTGGGCTTCAGAGCAGTCCTGGCAATGCTGCTTATCCAATCAGGCTATCTGGCCAATTAAGGATTTCAGCTGTGGTTAGCCAACTAATCCCAGGCCCAGCTGCAGGCCCTCATTCACGAGAAAGGGAAACCCAACCAGATCTGTAACAGTCATGGCAAAAAAATCACAAATGAGACAGCCACAGAATAAACCAACATCAGCCAATTGCAGCATTTTCAGTTTTATTTGTTAAGAATAAATGTAAAGTTGAATGATTTCTTTGTGGCAGGACTGGAAAACAAAACACAGTTCATAGAGTAAGTGACAGATGGGCTCTTAGTACTAAAGGTCAGTAGTCTCCACCAGGAGCACCGCCAGCTTTTTTGCCGCCCTAGGCGGCGGAAGGTCCTGCCCCCGAAATGCCGCCCCCGACAGAGGTGGAGGAAGGTCCCACCCCCAAAATTCCACCAACGACCGGGGCGCTGGCGCCCCCCAAATATTAGTGCCCTAGGCAACCGCCTAGGTCACCTAATGGGTTGCGCCGGCCCTGGTCTCCACCCAAAAAAAAAAATCCTTTCCTCAAAGCTTTCAGGCAAATACCCTTCAGGTAACTTATGTTTTAGGGAGAGACATCCACTTTAGCCTCTCATTAAACTATATGAGTCATTGCTTTGTTTGCCTTGGACTGATGAGATTTCACCACACTAACTACATAATAATTTGGGAAAGCAGAAATCCAATAACTACATTCAATAATCTTAATCAGAGATACACAGTAATAACAATCGCATTGTTAAACAATACTAGAATACCATTTATTTAAATATTTTTGAATGTTTTCTATATTTTTAAATATATTTATTTCAATTATAATACAGGAAACAAAGTGTAGAGGGCTCATTTTATATTTCTTTTTATTACAAATATTTGCACTGTAAAAACTAGAGAAATAGCATATTTCAATTCACCTCATACAAGTACTGTAGTGCAGTCTCTTTATCATGAAAGTTGAACTTACAAATGTAGAATTATGTGCAAAAAACTGCATTCAAAAATAAAACAATGTAAAACTTTGGCTGAGTGGACTTGTAGGTTCTAATCACTCAGACAAACAAGTTTGTTTACCTTTGCAGGAGATAATGCTGCCCTCTTCTTGTTCACACTGTCACCTGAAAGTGAGAACAGGTGTTCGCATGGCACTGTTGTAGCTGGCGTTGCAAAATATTTACGTGCCAGATATGCTAAACATTCGTATGCCCCTTTCTGCTTCAACCATCATTCCAGAGGACATGTGTACATGCTGATGATGGGTTCTGCTCGATAACAATCCAAAGCAGTGCAGACCAACACATGTTCAGTTTCATCAGCTGAATTAGATGCCACCAGCAGAAGGTTGATTTTCTTTTTTGGTGGTTCGGGTTCTGTAGTTTCCACACTCTTTTAAGACTTCTGAAAGCATGCTCTACAACTCATCCCTCTGAGATTTTGGAAGGCACTTCAGATTCTTTAATCTTGGGTCAAGTACTGTGGCTATCTATAGAAATCTCACATTGTATCTTCTTTGTGTTTTGTCAAATCTGTAGCAAAAGTTTTATTAAAATGAACATGTGCTGAGTCATCCTCCGAGACTACTATAACATGAAATATATGGCAGAATGCAGGTAAAATAGAGCCGGAGACATATAATTCTCCCCCAAGGACTTCAATCACAAATTTAATTAACACATTTTTTTAACGAGCATCATCAGCATGGAAGCATGTTCTCTGGGATGGTGGCTGAAGCATGAAGGGCCATACGAATGTTTAGCATATCTGGCACGTAAATATCTTGCAATGCTGGCTTCAAAAGTCCCATATGAATGCCTATTCTCATTTTCTGGTGACATTGTAAATAAGAAGTGGGCAGCATTATCTCCCATAAATGTAAACAAACTTGTTTGTCTTAGCGATTGGCTGAACAAGAAGTTGGAATGAGTGGGCTGGTAGGCACTAAATTTTTGCATTGTTGTGTTTTTGAGTACAGTTATGTAACAAAAAAAAAATCTACATTTGTAAGTTGCACTTTCATGATAAAGAGATTGCACTACAGTACTTGTATGAGGTGAACTGAAAAATACAGTTTCTTTCGTTTATCATTTTTACAATGTAGATATTTGTAATCAAAAATAATAATATGAAGTGAGCAGTATAAACTCTGTATTTTGTGTTGTAATTGAAATCAATATATTTGAAAATGTAGAAAAAAATACAAACATATTTAATAAATTTCCATTGGTATTCTATTGTATAACAGTGCGATCAAAATGTGATTAATTTTTGAGTTAATTGCATGAGTTAACTGTGATTAATCGACAGCCCTAATATTTAGGCATCTAATTAAAAGTGGCCTAATTTTTCAGAGGCGCATTTCCCAGTCGAATTAGTGATGTTTCACCAGAGATGAATTTGACTCATTGGGCTTGTGTAAGAAACAGGTTAGCCTTTCACCAATACTTGAATTAATTCTGTCACCTGATCCATATAAGTAGAAGAGGTGGAGAGTTGATCTACGGTTGATGGATTAACTGGTCACCTGGTACAATAATTGCTTCAGTGAAATGCAGATCCATCATTAAAAGGCAATATCAGAATCTTCAGCTTTGGTGCCTCAATCCTCTTTAATTATGTAAAAAAATAAAAATAAAACAAATACTAAATAAGTAAGGTAAAATGACAGAAATAAATCTCTGGCACAAGATATATCTCTGTCTTTACTTCTAAAGGTGGGAATTTTGTACATTTTATTTTATTAAAATGTAAAAAGTTCCCTGGTTTTCCACTCCACACATCCTCTAGGTATTATCCGGCTCATTTAAAGAGAGTTTTGGTTATTTCCCCACTGAAGATTTTATTTCATTCCATAAGCCTCCTTTATGCTGTCCAAGGCTTTCTCTTCAGTTAGTTTTTTCCAGTCATCCGGGAGATCGGCTGGCTCAGCATGGTACCTCTCAGCAAACTGGTTATTGAACAGCTTAAACACAAACTTCCAATAATCAGAAGCATTGATGCTGCTATCCGGCTGAATGCGCCAGTCTGGGTAATATCGCCGATAATCTTTATAGGGATGAAATATCCCACTGGAATCTGGTATTTTAAATTCCTTGGTAGAAACCACATCAGATGAGCATAAAGAGCAGTCAAGCTTTTTGGTGTGTTGATTCTTGTATCGTGCCAAACCCTGAGGTAGATGCACTGATGCAAGGTGTTCTTTGTGATCATTGCCACCCGCTTCACAGGACACTTTGCAGAACGGACACTGCTTCCCACAGCCAAACACTCGCTTGAAGATTTCATCCTGGGGCTTCACTGGCAGACTGGAGAGTTTGGACTCAATTTTCACATCTTTCAATTTGGATAAGATTCGTGATTCCAGATGGCAAAGGTAGGTTTGAACAACATCAGAAAACTGGTCGCTCGTAGCCGTGTTTTTAAACAGTACTCCTGCTAAGCTGTCCTTGGAAATGACTAAGTCCTGGTGCAAAATTTTGCAAAAGTTGTTTAAAAAGACAGAGACTGTTTTAGTGTTTTCATCTCCACAGTTTTTCAGAATATCCTTCACTTTATCCATTATGGTGGATAGAATCTTTTGCTCCAAATCTCCCAAGCCCTTGGCCTCTCTATAGTGATCTGAAAGGTGCTTCCATATCCAGGTTTTGACAAACTCTTCATAGCTATTAATGTATTTCACATAGTTCTCAAAATCCTTCTCTTCTAACAGCCTCTTCAGCAAGGTGAACTGGAAAAATTTGCGGCTGCCATATTGAATCGATTGTCCACTGTTCAGTAACTCATCCACTATTTTTATTCCAAGTCTCTTGTTAATATACTGCATGAGTGCAGGTTCAAGACACTGATCACAGAAATCCCTGGCCTTATTTTGGCAAGCATCTTTTTCTTGGTAAAGGTCTCTAAATGTGGAGAGATACTGAGGTTTCAATTTCTCCAAACGTTGCTGAACATCGTTTTCTTTAATAAAATCATCATGCATCTTCTGAAATGCATGAGCAACTTCCCCCAAAATATGAAGCTTCAGGTCTACTTCAAAGGAAGTGCTAGTTCGAAGCTTTTTAACATCTTCATTTTTGAGCCTCTCATTGATCATATTCAGCAATTCTCTACAAAAGGTTTCATCATAGTCAACTTTTGAATTCACCTTTTTCTCTACATAAGTCCTGCACTGGTCCATTAAGGAGTTAGCAAGTTCCTCTGCTTTATACCAGCTTTCCTCTTTGAATGATTCTTCTGTAGATCTGGTCCCCAGTAAGTCTATATACTCATTTTTCATCTTGAATGCATTTATTTTATAATTCAACAAGCTTTTCACTTCTTGCAGCATCTGATTGACAGCGCTCCCTCGATTCTCCAGTTCCCTTCTCAGTTGTATCTCCATATCCTCATGAATTTGCCGTTTTGGTAAAGCAAAATTCTTAGGTAGCTCAGATATTGTATTTCTCCACATATTTACAAATTCTCTCTCCAATTCTTCAACATCTAGTTTACATTCTTTCTCCTTGCACTCTCCCAAGAGCCTGTCAACTTCCCCTTCAATTCTTTTCATGTAATCAGCCTGGATATTGTCTATCTTGTGTCGGCCTTTTTGAATCTGAATAGCTTCTTCACACTTGTTGACTGAGTAAGTTTCAAGTTCTTTTTTGAGGGCCTTTGCACTCATACTAAAATCTTCCTTGTACTTTTCAATCAGGTGCAGATTTGCTACTCCGCTTTCAAAATATTGTTTCAAATTATCCAAAATCTTATCTGTTTCTTTGCCCAGTTTCTCCTGTGACTCACTCTTTAGTTTGGTTAAGGCACTAATGTCTAGTTTATCTGGTGGCTGATTTTGGATGTAAGTTTCTTTGTCAGATACCCAAAGATGCATCTCCTTGCGGAAACCCCATTCCCACTCTGCATACTTCATGGACAGCTGGTTGTAGGCTTCAGCGAAGAGACTGTTTCTGAAGCTGAAGATGAAGTTCTCATGTTTTACAGAGTTCCACAGACTCCTCACCCATTCAATAAACTGGGGAATGTCCCTGGGGGATCTATTTTGGCTTCTTATTAATTCAAGCAAATATTTCTTTAATCTAAAAACCCTCTCACTGTAACCCATGTTCACTGAAGCCATAGGAGGGACTCCATGCCAAAGGCCAGGGATGTACCAATTGTGTTTCTCTGGATCATAGTCCATAATATCAGAAAACACAATTTCTCTGTGTTGTTTTTCCATCCTGGCTGCAGCTTTGGTCATTTCATTCAGCTGCTCCAGGAGGCGTTTCCTGTCCCTCATGTTTTGTTCATGTGCAGACACATCACTGACGTTTTGATGCACAAACTGGCAGTTGGATTTTTGTCCAATTTCCTCCATTCTGAGAAAGGCATGGACCACAATTTGTAGAACATCCTTCATTTCGGTGGCGTTCTCCATGGCCATGTTAATGATAGCTATGTCACTCAGTCCAATCACCAGTGTGGCCAGCTCATTGTCATGTTGATAACTGTCTTCCAGCTTGGCCAGTTCAGGGGCTTTCAAGCCTTCTGTGTCTATCACCAGGATGAAATCACAGCCCAGCTCCTGCTGAAAGTTCTCTGCCACTTTAATGAGTAACATGAAGGCTCCTCGCGTACATCGGCCACTGCTCACTGCAAACTGCAGGCCGAACATGGTGTTGAGGAGGGTGGATTTCCCAGTGCTCTGCACTCCCAGCACCGTTATAACCACAATTCTGGACCTTCCCCCCAGCTTGGCATGGAGCTCAGTCAGAACATCTGTTACCCACTGCAGTGGGATGTTGGCTGCATCTCCGTCGATCAGCTCCATGGGAAACCCTTCCAGCATCAGGTCAGCGGCTATGCCTGGGAGATGGGTGAATTTCCCTTGGCTTTTTAGTATTTTGCCTTCCTGGACCATTGAACATTCAGCCTCATAAAGCTGCCCCAACTCACGCATGAAATGCTCCACCCCTAAGGAACTATCAGAAATTGACTTATCTAATGTTGCTAACTTTTGGGGGTCATCACCTTTACAGTTTTCTTTATACAGATCCTTCAGCTTAGAAAGATTTTCCCTAGCAATGTGATCCAGATAAAATTTCATCCATTTGAGGAAATATCTTTCAACTTGAGGTAGTAGACTTATCCCACCAATAAATCTCTCCACAGTATCAGGAAGGTCACATTTATTCTGCTGTGTGCGTAACTGTGATATTTTCTCTTTCAGTTGAGATTTATAGATCTCAGGGTTGGTGTCTTTTCGTACTTTCATTTGACAAAGCTCCTTCTCTACCTTAGCCAAATTTTTCCAGAGTTCCCCTTGGAGTTTCAGTTCTTTCATTTTGTATGATACCACATCTTGTATTTCCTCAGTGATCTCTTTCGCAAACTTGCTTGCACTCTGACATTCCTCACAATCCTCATCCACCTGGATTCCTAGTTCACGTGCTGTCACAGCCATGTGCTCCAAATCTTCTATTATGGGAGGAGACTTTATTATGTTTCTTATGATGGATTGGATTTTTTTCAAAAACGCTGCCTTATTGTTGCTGCTGTTTTTCATTAGTATTTGTGGCTGTTTCAGTTGCGATAGCTCTGGTAACTTTAAGAGTTCCGGTATTTCATTATGTTTCCCAGTGGGGGAACTGAGGATAAAGTAGCATTTAGTAACTGATCCCTGCAGAGAGGATAACAGTGCATGCTCTATCTCACTGATGCTCTCAGTAACTATGAACACTGCTGAGGAGACCTGTGTTAAAAAGCGAAACTGCAGCTGATGCGACTCAATGTCTCCGCGCAGGTTTGTTACCGCGATGGGCTCTGGGAACAGATCTGAGCTCTCCAACCCAGTGGGAAAATACCAGGAAATCTCGACCAGCNGAACATCTGTTACCCACTGCAGTGGGATGTTGGCTGCATCTCCGTCGATCAGCTCCATGGGAAACCCTTCCAGCATCAGGTCAGCGGCTATGCCTGGGAGATGGGTGAATTTCCCTTGGCTTTTTAGTATTTTGCCTTCCTGGACCATTGAACATTCAGCCTCATAAAGCTGCCCCAACTCACGCATGAAATGCTCCACCCCTAAGGAACTATCAGAAATTGACTTATCTAATGTTGCTAACTTTTGGGGGTCATCACCTTTACAGTTTTCTTTATACAGATCCTTCAGCTTAGAAAGATTTTCCCTAGCAATGTGATCCAGATAAAATTTCATCCATTTGAGGAAATATCTTTCAACTTGAGGTAGTAGACTTATCCCACCAATAAATCTCTCCACAGTATCAGGAAGGTCACATTTATTCTGCTGTGTGCGTAACTGTGATATTTTCTCTTTCAGTTGAGATTTATAGATCTCAGGGTTGGTGTCTTTTCGTACTTTCATTTGACAAAGCTCCTTCTCTACCTTAGCCAAATTTTTCCAGAGTTCCCCTTGGAGTTTCAGTTCTTTCATTTTGTATGATACCACATCTTGTATTTCCTCAGTGATCTCTTTCGCAAACTTGCTTGCACTCTGACATTCCTCACAATCCTCATCCACCTGGATTCCTAGTTCACGTGCTGTCACAGCCATGTGCTCCAAATCTTCTATTATGGGAGGAGACTTTATTATGTTTCTTATGATGGATTGGATTTTTTTCAAAAACGCTGCCTTATTGTTGCTGCTGTTTTTCATTAGTATTTGTGGCTGTTTCAGTTGCGATAGCTCTGGTAACTTTAAGAGTTCCGGTATTTCATTATGTTTCCCAGTGGGGGAACTGAGGATAAAGTAGCATTTAGTAACTGATCCCTGCAGAGAGGATAACAGTGCATGCTCTATCTCACTGATGCTCTCAGTAACTATGAACACTGCTGAGGAGACCTGTGTTAAAAAGCGAAACTGCAGCTGATGCGACTCAATGTCTCCGCGCAGGTTTGTTACCGCGATGGGCTCTGGGAACAGATCTGAGCTCTCCAACCCAGTGGGAAAATACCAGGAAATCTCGACCAGCCCATCTGCGATTTCCCGAGGGACATTCCCAGACTCCATGTCCCGATGGATGAAGAAATCGTGGTGCTGCTGGGAGGGGCTGAGAACCTCATTGAGGAGTTTGGACTTGGAGAAGCTGCAGCTCCCCATCCGCACAAAGGAAATGGTTGGCATTTTGGTGAGCACCAGGCTCTCCTCTCTGAACCCTCTGCTCTCTGCCAGGGAGTGCGGCCTCCACTTCCTCACAATGTCCCTCATGGCCCACAGCATTAGGGTGCACCTGGGGGTGTCGAGGGCAGGTAGCAGCAGAGGAAGGGCAAACTGGCACATGGACATTTTTAACAGGATCTCCTGCTGTAGGAAACTGTCTGAGCAAAGCAGAACGGCACAGAGAACATCATGTGGGTTGAGAGAATCACATGTGTCAGTGTCATTTTGAAAAAACAAATCCTCCATCATATCCAGCTCTTTCTCATCGTCATCATTTTCTTCATCAGCATTTTGAACAAGGCTTGTGTTTCTGGCCATCACATTCAGAGCCATCACCTTTCTTAGGAAGTGCCAAGGTAAATCTGTTAATGACTCAGGAGTGCTGTTCTCTGTACTTTCTTGGCTGATTTCCAGGACATTCCTTAGCTTCAGTTTGCTGTTTCTTTGCTGATCCAGGTTTAAATTTGAGAGAACTTCCAGAAGTGTTTTTCTTTTCACTGCAGAAAGATATTAAAGTGTGAATGCACAGTTCAGAGTATGAAATTGTCACCGTTACATATTTCAATTTTCTGGGTTTTTTTTTTGTTTTTTTGATGGAAAACCAGTCCTTCATTTTAATTTTGGGACAGAGACAGAAATGTGATGAGAATTACATTATAGAAGAGAACTAAACAGGAAGCGATAGCTGCCTAGTTTACTAATTTAGGGTTAAACTGCAATTTAACAATATGCTCGGATAATGAGGTGTTACAGCAGAGCACAGCTGGCAGCATGTGTTCAGTGGTGCCCCTCCCTCACTTTGCTCCATCCTGCTGCTGCTCCAGGGACCCTCGCCTTAGCTGTGCAGAGCAAGGGGGTAGGGGGTGCTGATGTCAGGGTGTCCCCCTGCCTCTGTACCCCATCTCCACAGAGCAGGGGAGAGGGGACACGACAGCCTGATTCAGGAGGACTCGGAGCTGCTGCAGTCTACTCTAAGGTAAGTGCCTGCCTTTCTTAAAGAGACAGTGCACTGATTCTGAGCAGGGCCGGCTCCAGGCACCAGCTGACCAAGCAGGTGCTTGGGGCGGCCCCTCGGGAGAGGGGCGGCACGTCCAGCGATTCGGCGGCAATTCGGCGGAGGGTCCCTCACTCCCGCTCCGAGCGAAGGACCTCCCGCCGAATTGCCGCCGCAGATCGCGATCGCGGCTTTTTTTTTTTTTTTTTTGCTGCCTGGGGCAGCAAAAACCCTGGAGCCGGCGCTGATTCTGAGATTTTCCCAGCAGCCAGCTCTGTCTCTCTCTCTCTCACACACACACATGCTCTCTCTCTCTCTCTTTCATACTCACCTCCTTGTATTATTGTTGTTGTTACTTCTTGGTACTTCCTGCAATGCGCATATATTCTCTGCAATTTTATTCTTTTCAAGTGTGTTATTTTAGTGTTTTGACTGGTCTATATATTTCATAATTTTTATTTCTCTTGAACTTTAAATTTTATTCTTTGAGTAGTGAGTTCTAAAATGCCTAACCTGTCCTGGCTGGAGTAATTATCCCTATGGTAACTATATATATATTTATATATAGGCTTTTTTGTTTCTACTGGTGGCACACATCCGCACGTACCTCGGTGCACATAACAAAATGTATTGCTCACTGGATGGGGAAAAAAAAGGAACATGCTCTTGACTACATTACTTTCACATTAGCCATTTGGTAGGAGAGGAACAGAGAAAAATGAGGGTGAAAAGAAGTTACCCACAGAGGGGACAAAAATCAAATGCTGCTTTACTATGGATTGGCACTGAGTGGTACAAGAAGAGAAATTGAGAGAAGAGAAGGTTTTTGTAAATCAAATAATATAATATTGCATAAGTTAAAAGTATCAAAGTTAAGTTATGGACAGTTAAAGCCACATTATAAGAGGCACTACCTGTAGGAGGTTCTTTCTCCCTTGGCTCTGAATCTTGCTGAGTTGCTGATTCCTGCTCCAGATTTAAACCATCCTTCTCCTCTGGCGCTGGGGCTCGTTGAGTCTCTTGTTTCTGCTCCTGCTTTACACCAACTTTCACCCCTAACTTTGGGGCTTGTGGAGTCTCTGATTCCTGCCCATGATTTAAACCATCTAACAACAAAAACAGAGAGGAAATAATACATTCTTAGTTGATGTGGGCATATTTACCTTCCTCCTGCTCTGTGAGACTGTAACTAAAGAAGCATTTAGTCAGATAATTTGACAAATACAGTCTATAGCATGGAGGCCCCAGCTCTTTGCCGAAGATTCTGTATATTCTTGGAACAGATTTAAGAGCACATGCAATGCAGTTTAGTTCTCCAGGCAGTTACCAAACAACAGGAAATGTTAGAACATATTCAATGTGGTCAAATTGTCAGACTCAGTTGCACACATATAGTCTCACGTATAACAACTAGAGCTGGTGAATTATTTTTGGTGAATAGTAAATATGCTGAAAACATGTGTTTTCAAGGCACTGAATCTATTTGTGAATTTGGGTCAAATTTTGAAAATTGTTTTGGCCAACAAAAAACACAATGGCAAAGAAGTTGTCAAATGTCAAAACATTTTGACTTTTTCTTTCCAGATTGCGCTTTGTTTTGAAATTTAGCTATTGAAAAAAAAAGGCATAAAAGACCTGAAAAAATTATACAAAATGAAGCAAAAAACAAGCAGCGTTTGGTTTTGGTCAAACTGATTGTTTTATTTGACGGTAATAATTAACATATTTATTAATTTTGTTTTTTGTTTTGGTGAAAAAACAAACATCAGTTTTGGTTTGAACTCTCAGTTGGCTCGGCTCTAATGCCCACTTTGCCAGAGGCAGCTCAAGACAATCTGCTGCCCTAGGAAAACAGAGGTTCCAAAGTGGGGGGAGGGGTGTGCCCCTTGTGGGGTTGTGTTGGACTTTGCTGGGGGGACATCGGGTCCTCTGGGGGTTCAGTGGTTATGGTAGAAGTGTGCTGACCAAGTGCCAGGTCACAGTGCCACTCAGTCAGGTTTGGCCTGGCCTCCCCATCATCAAGACAGGGTGCTGGGCCAAATATGAGTGAGTGGCATTGCCAGTGGGCACACGTGGTCACAGCACCACTCAGGTTTTGTCCAACTGCCTTTGCCACCCTAGGTAGAATCTGCCACCCTAGGCAACTACCTAGCTTGGTATAGCTAGTGCGGCCTCTGAAATCTGCATTACCCAGCCAAGGGTGGTGCAGAAGGGGCTGTGGGGGTGGGGGGGAGGTACCCACTGATGCTGCAATGAGCTCCATGGATCTGAACAGTGAGCAGCCACACATTACGTATGCCCAGCCTCTCCTGTCCCATATCAGCCACTCTCAAAGCACAGATCTCCTTTCTCCACCTCTCTGATGACCTGGAGTACAGTCTAGCGATTGGAGCATGGGGGGCTGGGAGCCAGGACTCCGGGGATCTATTCCCAGCACTGGGAGGGGAGTGGGGTCCAGTGGATTAGAGTGAGCGGGGGGCTGGGAGCCAGGACTCCTCTCTTGCTCAGGAGGAGGGGAGTAGGGCCTAGTGCTTAAAACAGATCTCTGAGGGTCTGGATTCATTTGTTTTGTTTCTCCTGGCCTAGCTTTTTGATCTTGGGTATATTACTACCTCGCCCCATGTCTCCGGTTCCCCCTCTATTATATGGGAGATAACCATACTGACCCACCTCTCACAGGTTGTGAGACCTAATTTATATGTATTTGATGCACAAATTTAAATATATTCAATGCTTTCTATAACCATTATGAAGAGTTGAAAAACACACTGCACCTTCATGATTCACTTTCTCGCTGATGACAACACATTCTTGAATAGCAGCTTTAGATAGCTCTGGGACCACAGGAACGTCTCGATTCTCAGGTCCATCCTCTGTGAATATAAGACCTTCTCGATTCTCAGGTTCATCCTTCTTTGGGAAGACAAGCCATTCAGGACTCTGTGACCCCTTCTCCTGTGAGGACATGTTACTTGCTAGAGTCTCAGAGGCTGTCACTTCTGCAGTTGTAGCAAGGTCTGGTCTCCAGGAACCCTCTGCCTGTGAGCATGTGTCACTCCCTGGAGTCTCAGATCCCATCACTTCTGGGGTTATGGCACCATCTGGACTTCCGGTCCCCTTTTCCTCTGCAGACATGTCACTTGCTAGAGTCTCAGATCCCGTCACTTCTCGGGCTCTGGCACTGTCTGGACTCCCGGACCCCTCCACCTCTGCGGATGTGTCACTCGCTAGAGTATCAGATCCCATTACTTCTGCGGTTGTGCCAACGTCTGGACTCCTGGACCGCTTTACCGCTGCGGACATGTCACTCGCTGAGGTCTCAGATCCCATCACTTCTGGGCCTCTGGCACTGTCTGGACTCCCGGAGCCCTTTGTCTGTGAGGACGTGTCACTCGCTAGAGTCTCAGTTGTAGCAACGTCTGGTCTCCAGGATCCCTTTGCCTGTGAGGAAATGTCACTCACTGGAGTCTCAGGTCCCATCACTCCTGGGGCTGTGGTAACGTCCAGACTCCCAGACCCCTTTTCCTCTGAGGGCAGGTCACACGCTGGATTCTCAGATCCCATCACTTGTGGGGCTCTGGCACGGTCTGGACTCCCGATCCCCTTTTCCTCTGAGCACAGGTCACTCACTGAAATCTCAGATGTCAACACTCCTGTGGCTGTGGCAACGTCCGGACTCCCAGATCCCTGTGCCTGTGAGGAAATGTCACTCACTGGAGTCTCAGGTCCCATCACTCCTGGGGCTGTGGCAAAGTCTGGACTCCCGGATTCCTTTGCTTGTGAGGACGTGTCACTCCCACGAGTCTCAGATGCTGTCACTTCTGGGGCTGTGGCAATGTCCGGACTGCCAGACCCCTTTTCCTCTGAGGACAGGTCACACGCTGGATTCTCAGATCCCATCACTTGTAGGGCTCTGGCACTGTCTGGACTCCTGGTCCCCTTTTCCTCTGGGGAGAGGTCACTCACTGGAGTCTCAGATCCCGTTACTTCTGGGGCAGTGGCAACATCCAGACTCCCAGATCCCTGTGCCTGTGAGGACGTATCACTTCCTGGAGTCTCAGATTCTGTCACTTCTGAGGCTCTGGCACTGTCTGGACTCCTGGACCCCTTTTCGTCTGAGGGCAGGTCACTCGCTGAAGTCTCAGATGCCATCACTCCTGGGGCTCTGGCACTGTCTGGACTGCTGGACCCCTTTGCCTCTGTGGACATGTCACTCACAGGAGTCTCAGATGCTGTCACTTCTGCAGTTGTAGCAACGTCTGGTCTCCAGGATCCCTTTGCCTGTGAGGAAATGTCACTCGCTGGAGTCTCAGGTCCCATCACTCCTGGGGCTGTGGCAAAGTCTGGACTCCCGGATTCCTTTGCTTGTGAGGACGTGTCACTCCCACGAGTCTCAGATGCTGTCACTTCTGGGGCTGTGGCAACGTCCGGACTCCCAGACCGCTTTTCCTCTGAGGACAGGTCACATGCTGGATTCTCAGATCCCATCACTTGCAGGGCTCTGGCACTGTCTGGACTCCCGGTCCCCTTTTCCTCTGGGGAGAGGTCACTCACTGAAATCTCAGATGTCAACACTCCTGTGGCTGTGGCAACATCTGGACTCCCAGATCCCTGTGCCTGTGAGGACGTGTCACTTGCTGGAGTCTCAGATGCTGCCACTTCTGGGGCTGTGGCAACGTCCAGACTCCCAGACCCCTTTTCCTCTGCGGTCAGGTCACACGCTGGATTCTCAGATCCCATCACTTGTAGGGCTCTGGCACTGTCTGGACTCCCGGTCCCCTTTTCCTCTGTGGACATGTCACTCACAGGAGTCTCAGATGCTGTCACTTCTGCAGCTGTAGCAACGTCTGGTCTCCAGGATCCCTTTGCCTGTGAGGAAATGTCACTCGCTGGAGTCTCAGGTCCCATCACTCCTGGGGCTGTGGCAAAGTCTGGACTCCCGGATTCCTTTGCTTGTGAGGATGTGTCACTCCCATGAGTCTCAGATGCTGTCACTTCTGGGGCTGTGGCAATGTCCAGACTCCCAGACCGCTTTACCTCTGTGGACAGGTCACATGCTGGATTCTCAGATCCCAACAATTGTGGGGCTCTGGCACTGTCTGGACTCCCGGTCCCCTTTGCCTCTTCAGACGTGTCACTCGCTGAGGTCTCAGATCCCATCATTTCTGGGGCTCTGGCACTGTCTGGACTCCCGGACCCCTTTGCCTGTGAGGACGTGTCACTCACTGGATTCTGAGACCCGTTCACCTTTGAGAACATATTACTTGCTGGAATCTCAGATCCCATCACTTCTGGGGACACGGCATCGACTGGAATTAGGCTGGCCAGATTGCAAGTGCCAGAAATCGGGACAGGAGGTTGGGGGTAATAGGTGCCTGTGTGAGAAAAAGACTCAAAAATCAGGATTGTCTCTTTAGAATTGGGACATCTGGTCACCCTAACTGGATTCCTGGGCCCCTTTGCCTGTGAGGGTATAGGAGATTCTTTAGTTTTGGAAACTGTCTTATCTGAGGACTCAGCCGATTGTGGGTCCTTGTGTCCGTTTTCTTCCAAGGACAGAACAGCTTTTATTTTATCTACTCCATCCTCCAAGGACCCAATTTCTTCTGAATTCTTGAATCCATTCTCCCGACTTAAAAGTCCTGTCATAAAATAAAAATAATAATAATAATAATAATAATAATAACAATAATAATAAAATCTTCTCATGTTAATCAACTCTAAATTCTTATTACAATCCTGTGTCCTTAAAAGGATGCCATAATCCCTTCCATTCTTAATTTGGAAGTTGCTCCAATAACATTGAAGAGATGATGCAGACAGCAATTTAGACCATGGAATGAATACACAAAACCCCCCTCAGCAAATTTTAATTATGACAAACTGGCTGGGGAGATAAAGGAATTTAAACTCAACCACTTTATTTGGTAAAACTTCTTGTATGAATTCATGAGAGGTGAGACCACTTCACATAAAACTAGTGATAAGGTAGAATTCCTTGCTGCATTTTTTTTTTTAACTAAAAATGTTTTTCTTTACATTGCACTCTGGATACTTGGGTTCAAGTCCCACTTAGGTCAAATTAATTCGGCCCTGTTTCATCCTGGTTAACAACACAAGGATAAGTAGGTTGACAGCTGCTTACAGGGTTTTTAAAATATTTGGCATATGAGATAATTGTGGGCATGGTCAGTGAAAACTAGTGTATTGTGCAGCAAAGAAAAGAGATACCTGCAATAAAATCCTAAAATATTAATTACTGGTTACTACATAGCAGAAACCTAATCCACACTACAGTACCTTTGGTCTCCTTTTCCTGCAAAGACACATTGACATCTGAACCACTTTCTGTTTTAGAAGGATCCCGAAAAGAAAAGAAATTAAAAAGACAATAAGTAGCCAAACTCTGAACTATTTCAAAACAGGAAATTAAATGTCAAAAAATTTCATCAACACAGAGTTAAGGTGGTATCTTGTGCCCCTCCCGTGTCGAGTTCAGCAACACTCAAACTTGTGTTAACCAGGAACTACAGAGATAAGGTGCATGCCCACAGTTAAAGTACATTCCCAGAGTTAAGGTTGAGAAGAGCTGTTTAAGATCTGGTTTTTCAAAGCTCTCTAAACTCCACATGTGTACTCAGATTGTTTTGAAAAGGGCTGTGCCTCATTGGAGCCCAGGGTAGAGTTAATGGTACAAATTTAGAATCATTTGACCAAGAGATTCCAGAGACACTTCCCAGAATAAAAGGATCTGGAGATGAATGCATGAGAAATTCCTAAGATAAATCATCAAGTCCAGCCACCTGTACTGAGGCAGGACCAAGTAAACCTACACCATAGTGACAGGTGTTTGTCTAACCTATTCTTAAAAACCTCCAATGATGGGGATTCAAAAACCTCCCCTGAACATCTATTTCAGAGCTTATGTCAGGGTTCCCTCTCCACTCTGAACTCTGCGGTAGAGATGTGGGGACCCACATGAAAGACCCCCTAAGCTTATTTCTACCAGCTTAGGTTAAAAACTTCCCTAAAGCACAAATCCTTCCTTCTCCTTGGATGAGTACTGCTGCCACCACCAAGTGAGTTAGACAAAGATTCAGGAAAAGGACCACTTGGAGTTCCTATTTCCCCAAAATATCCCCCCCCCCAAGCCCCTTCACCCCCTTTCCTGGGGAGGCTTGAGAACAATCTACCAACCAGATAGGTAAACAAGATGAGCACAGACCAGACCCTTGGGTTTTTAGGACACTACAAACCAATCAGATTCTTAAAAAACAGAACTTTATTATAAAGAAAAAAAGTAAAAGAAGCACCTCTGTAAAATCAGGATGGAAGGTAATTTTACAGGGTAATAAGATTTAACACACAGGGGATTGCCCTCTAGGCAAAACTTCAAAGTTACAAAAAACAAGGATAAACCTCCCTCTTAGCACAGGGAAAATTCACAAGCTAAAACAAAAGATAATCTAATGCATTTCCTTGCTATTGCTTACTATTTCTGTAATATTAGATGTATCATTTCAGTAGAAGCTGGATTACTTGCTTGGTCTCTCTCTTTGTCTCCGAGAGAACAACAACGAGCACAAAACAAAGCCTTCCCCCCCCGCCCCCCACAATTTGAAAGTATCTTCTTTCCCCATTGGTCCTTCTGGTCAGGTGCCAACTAGGTTAATTGAACTGATTAACCCCTTACAGGTAAGTGATTCTGTACCTCTGGCCAGGAGGGATTTTGTTACTGCATACATAAAGGTTGTTACCCCTCCCTTTATATTTATGACAGCTTATCTATCCTTATAGGTAGAAAGTTTTGTCTAATAACTAACCTAAATTTCCCTTGCTGAAGATTGTTTATTACTTCTTGTCCTACCTCCAGTGGTCATGGAGAAGAATTGATCACTGTTCTTCCTAAGTCAAGTACTTTACACTGGGCATTATTGAATTTCTTCTTGTTGATTTCAGACCAATTCTCCAATGTGGCAAAGCCATTTTGAATTCTAATCCTGTCCTCGAAAGTGCTTGCAACCCCTCCCAGCTTGGTATTATCCACAAATTTTATAAGCATACTCTCCCTTCTATTATCCAAGGCATTAATAAAAATACTGAAAAATTGCAGATCCATAATTGAACCTGTGGGGTCCCACTACATACGTCCTCCCAGTGTGACAGTGAACCACTGACACTTACACTTTGAGTATGATCTTTCAACCACTTGTGATCTAAGTTTATGGTAATTTCATCTAGACCACTTTCCCCTATTTTGCTGATGAGACTGTCATGTGGGGCTGTGTCAAAAGCTTTACTGAAATCAGGATAACCCTATTAGCAGTAAAGTCATTGAGTCATGTGGTGCAGAGAACGAGCCAGCACAACAAATGCTCTATTACACATAAGTTTTATGGCACTTTCATTCCACATTTAGAGTGCTTTGAAAGACTTTGCAGAGGATGCACACAGGAAGATGGCATCTCCTGGGGAAAAATGAGGAACACACTGAGAATAAATGTAAACTAGGATCATAAATAATAATAGAATCATAGAACGGAAGGACTGAAAGGGACCTCAGTAGGTCATATAGCCCAGTCCCTGGCACCAAAGGCAGGGCTAAGTAACAACTCGACAATAACTAGGTGTGTATCTAACCTGTTCATAAAAACCTCCTATGAAAAGTGGGAAGTAGTTCAAATTACAAAGGATGAATATAAACAAATAATACAAGTATGTAGGGGGAAAATTAGAAAGGCAAAGGTCCAAAATGAGATCTAACTGGCTAGAGACATAAAGGACAACAAGAAAACATTCTACAAATACATTAGAAGCAAGAGGAAGATGAAGGACAGGGTAGGCCTGTTACTCAATGGGGGGGAGGGGGAATAATAACAGAAAATACAGAAATGGCAGAGGTGCTTAACGACTCCTTTGTTTTGGTTTTCATCAAGAAGATTGGTGGTTATTTGATGTGTAACATAGTGAATACCAGTGAAAATGAGATCAAAAGAGGCAAAAATAGGGAAAGAACAAGTTAAAAATTACTTGGACAAATTAGATCTCTTCAGGTCACTAGGGCCTGATGAAATACATCCTAGAATACTCAAGGAGATGACTGAGGAGATATCTGAGCCATTAGCAATTATCTTTGAAAAGTCATGGAAGACAGAAGAGATTCCAGAAGACTGGAAAAGGGCAAATATAGTGCCAATCTATACAAAGGGAAATAAGAGCAACCCAGGCAATTACAGATCTGTCAGGTTAACTTCTGTACACGGAAAGATAATGGGGCAAATAATTAAGGAATCAATTTGCAAACATCTAGAGGATAATAAGGTGATAAGTAATAGTCAGCATGGATTTGTCAAAAACAAATAATATCAAACCAACCTGATAGCTTTCTTTGACAGGGTAACAAGCTTTGTGGATGGGGGGAAATGGTAGATGTGGTACAGCTTGATTTTTCTAAAGCTTTTGATACTGTCTCGCATGACCTTCTCATAAACAAGCTAGGGAAATGCAACCTAGATGGAGCTACTATAAGATGGGTGAAAAACTGTTCCCAATGTGGTAAAGGCTCCAGCTTTGCCTTGGGGGGGGGTCCTGCACTTCTA
This sequence comes from Platysternon megacephalum, assembly GCA_003942145.1. Lineage (NCBI taxonomy): Eukaryota > Metazoa > Chordata > Testudines > Platysternidae > Platysternon > Platysternon megacephalum. Next base: position 53,303 of record QXTE01000635.1, on the reverse strand, counting down.
GGCGGTTGGACTTGCCTCAGAGGTTTGCTGTGACCCTTAATGGAGTCTCTCTCCCCTCCTAGAGGCAAGGGTTACAGCTTACTGCACCACTTTCATCATCAGCCAGTCACCGGACTTAGGGACTAAAGAGGGTTCTTACACCATCTCCCTTTTCAGGGAGTGTCCCTGTAGAGGTGTGGGGAGGGTTGGGGGGAAACCCGGGCCCACCCTCTTCTCCAGGTTCCAGCCCAGGGACCCTAATGGCACTGGCAACAGGTAGTTTTCCTATACTACCGGAGCTGAAGCCCTTCCCTGGGCTACTTCCCCAAATGGCCCCTCCTAGGTATCTGACCAGGCTTGTCCTCCAGGCTCTTTCACTGTGAACCTTCCTTCTCCCAATCTTCCCACAGCACACCTACTTACTCCCAGCTCCTACCAGCCAGCCTCTCTGAAGGGCTTCCTTTTAAACTAGTCCCAGCCTGTTCTAAATGGCTTCAGGTGATCTGATTAGTCTGTTTCCCTTGATTGCTTCTAATCAGAACTTAATTGGTTACAAGTGTCTTATGGAGTCTGCCTGACTTAATTGCTTCTAGCATCTTCCTGTCTGCCCTGGGGTAGCCCCTGTCCTGGTGACTCGGGGAACAGAAAACTATTCATCCAATCGCTGGTATGTTTTCCTTCTACCAGACTCCTGTACCCAACCAGTCTGGGTCTGTCACACCAGAGAGTACTTATCAATGGTTCACCGTGATGCTGGAACGGCATAATGAGTGGGGTCCCTCAGGGATCAGTTCTGGGTCTGTTCAATATCTCCATCTATGATTTAGATAATGGCATAGAGAGTACACTTATAAAGTTTGCAGACGATGCCAAGCTGGGAGGGGTTGCAAGTGCTTTGGAGGATAGGATTAAAATTCAAAATGATCTGGAGAGCAAATTGGAGAAATAGTCTGAAGGAAATAGGATGAAATCTAATAAGGACAAATGCAAAGTACTCCACTTAGGAAGGAACAACCAGATGCACACATACACAATGGGAAATTACATGCCTAGGAAGGAGCACTGCGGAAAGGGATCTGGGGGTCATAGTGGACCACAAGCTAAATGTGAGTCAACAGTGTAATGCTGTTGCAAAAAAAAAAAAAAAAAAAAAAAAAAAAAGCAAACAGCATTCTGATATGTATTAGCAGGAGTGTTGTAAGCAAAACACGAGATGTAATTATTTCGCTTTACTCTGTGCTGATTAGGCCTCAACTGGAATATTGTGTCCAGTTCTTGGCGCCAGATTTCTGGAAAGATGTGGACAAAGTAGAGAAAGTCCAGAGAAGAGCAACAAAAATTATTAAAGGTCTAGAAAACCTGATCTATGAGGGAAGATTGAAAAAATTGGTTTTGTTTTGTCTGGAAAAGAGAAGACGAGAGGGGACATGATAACAGTTTTTAAGTACCTAAAAGGTTGTTACAAGGAGGAGGAAGAAAAATTATTCTCCTTAACCTCTGATGATAGGACAAGAAGCAATGGGCTTAAATTGCAACAAGGGAGGTTTAGGTTGGACATTAGGAAAAGCTTCCTAACTGTCAGGGTGGTTAGGCACTGGAATAAATTGCCCAGGAAGGTTGTGGAATCTCCATCATTGGAGATCTTTAAGAGCAGGTTGGACAAATACCTGTCAGGAATGATTTAGATAATACTTAGTCCTGCCACGAGTACAGGGAACTGGACTAGATGACCTCACGAGGTTCCTTCCAGTTCTGAGTCTATGATTATGCACAAACATTTTAAGTGTATTCTCTGCCATTATCTAAATCATTGATGAACATATAGAACAGAACTGGACCCAGAACGGATCTCTGTAGGATCCCACTCGTTATGCCCTTCCAGCTTGACTGTGAACCACTGTTAACTACTCTCTGGAAATGATTTTCAAACCAATTTTGCACCCATCTTATAGTAGCTAACTCTAGGTTGCATTTCCCTAGTTTGTTTATGAGACGGTCATGGGGGACAATATCAAAAGCCTTACTAAAGTCAAGATATATCACATCTACCACTTCCCCCCTATCCACAAGGCTTGTTATCCTGTCAAAGAAAGCTATTAGGTTGATTTGACATGATTTGTTCTTCACAAATCCTTGTTAATTGTTACTTATCACCTTATTATCTTCTAGGATTTTGCAAATTGATTGCTTAATTATTTGCTCCACTTTGTTGCTGGGTACTGAAGTTAAGCTGACTGCTCTGTAGTTGTCCTTTTCCAGTCTACTGGAATCTCTCCCAGTAAGATGATCGCTAACGGATCACATATCTCATCAGTCATCTTGAGTTTTCTAGGATGTATTTCATCAGGCCCTGCTGACACGAAGACACATAACTTGAAAGTATTTTTTAACTAATTCTTTTCCTATTTTAGCTTCAGATCCTATCTCATTTTCATTGCTTTTCACTACATTAGACATCTGATTGCCACTATCCTTTCTGGTGAAAACTGAAACAAAAAAGGCATTTAGCACTTCTGCCAGTTTCACATTTTCTGTTATTGCTTCCCCACCCCCTTATTATGTAATGGATTAACCTTGTCCTTGGTCTTTCTATTGGTTCTAATGTATTTCTAGAACCTTTTCTTGTTATCCTTTACGTCTCTAAGTAGTGTAATCTCATGTTGTGCCTTGGCCTTTCTAATTTTGTCCCTATATGCTTGTATTTTATTTTTATATCCATCTTTTGTCATTTGACCTAGTTTCTACTTTTTGTAGGAGTCTTGAGTTTCAGATCATTGAAGATCTCCTGGTTAAGCCAGGGTGGTCTCTTGCCATACTTCCTAACTTTCCTATTCAGTGGGATAGTTTGTTCTTGCACCCTTAATAATGTCTCTTTGAAAAACTGACAATTCTCATGAACTGTTTTTCCCCTTCAATTTGCTTCCCATGAGACCTTAAGTAGCTGGTACTCCCTGAGTTTGCTAACATTTGCCTTTTTGAAATCCATTATCTTTATTCTGCTCTTTTCCTCCTACCATTTCTTAGAATCATGAACTCACTTTCACCCAAGCTGCCTTCCACTTTCAAATTCTCAACCAGTTCCTCCTTTTTGTCAAAATAAAATCTAGAATAGCCTCCCACCTAGCTGCTTTCTCCACCTTCTGAAATCAATTATTGTCTCCAATGCAGTAAAAAAAATTGTTGGATAAGCTTAGCCTTGCTATTTTATTTTCCCAACAGATGTCTGGGTAGTTGAAGTCCCCCATCATCACTGAGTCCTGTGCTTTCGATGCTTTCATTCTTTCTTTAAACAAAGCCTCATCCACCTCTTCTTCCTGGTTAGGTGATCTATAGTAGACCCTTACCATGATATCACCCTTGGTTTTTTACACCTTTTGTCCCTACCCAGAGAATTTCAACAAGTCTGTCTCCTATTTTCATCTCAACCTCAGTGCAAGTGTGTACACCTTTGATTTACAAGACAACAATTCCTCCTTTTTGTCCCTGGCTGTCCTTCCTGAGCAAGTTGTACCCTTCTATATCAATATTTCAGTCATGCGTATTATCCCACCAAGTCTCTGTGATGTCAACTATGTCATAGATGTGTTTATTCACTAATATTTCTAGTTCTTCCTCTTTATTCCCCATACTTCTTGCATTAGTATACAGACATCTAAGATACTGATTTGATTTCCCCTCTATGTTCCCTCTTGTCTCTCTTTTATCCTTGCTAAAATAGCCCATGCTCCCCCCAAATTCCAACCATTCACCATGGTCTCCAGGTTTTTGACTTACTTATGGACTTTTGTCTCCTGCCCTGATCAAACATTGTTTAAAGCCCCCCTCACTAGGTGTCATGGATCCACATGTCCGGTGCTCTCAAATGACTCTGGAACAGTCCCTGAGAGGACCCCTTCAGTGTTTCAGCCCCCTTAGGGTTACACTTTCTCACTTGGCTTCACCACGTCCTGGGGATGAACCTTGGAGTCTTCAGCCCTCCTGCTTCATGACGTGAACTCCCTTCAGCAAGTCCACTTGATCTGGACACCAGAGGGAGACTTACACACTGTGACATTATTGACATGAACTGTGACTGTATACATCATTGTTGCAACCAAGGTCCTGTAGTGGCACCAAATCTTGTATAAAGAGGTTCAAATAAGGTGTCTAAGACAAGGTTATGGTTTGCTGGTTATGATTATGCTATCTGTATGCAGGGATCATTTTTGTATTTAAAGTTATAAGTATTGGCTCTATACTGTCTGTATTTCAAACTTATGCTATGCTTCTGGGTGACACCCCAGACAAGTTGGTGTCAGTTCTGCCTAGCCTGTTTGATGGCCCATTAAGGACCATCAGCTATACAACTGACCCACTGAGAGAAGGCAGATGCATCTTGTGATGCAGCAAGGCATGCAGGGACATGCCTATGGACAGAATTCTGAGGTTTTTTCATGCCATGTGCTGGATAGCTTGTCTTGGGAACAAAGAAAGAAAGGCCACATGGCAAGAGACTATAAAGGGCTGCTGCAGCTCCTCCATCTTGTCTTCAGTCCTGCTTTTTGCCTCTGGAGGAACCTTGCTACAAACTGAAGCTTGGAACAAAGGACTGAATGACCCATCCCAGCTGGGGATGTATTCCAGAGACTTGATTTGAACCTGCAGTTTATTCTATCATTGCTACAAGCCTGAACCAAGAACTTTGCCATGACTGTATGTAATTGATTCCATTTATCCAATTCTAGCTCTCATCTCTATCTTTTTCCTTTTATGAATAAACCTTTAGATTTTAGATTCTAAAGGATTGATAACAGCGTGATTTGTGGGTAAGATCTGATTTGTATATTGGCCTGGGTAGGGGGCTTGGTCTTTTGGGATCAGGAGAACCTTTTTTCTTTTACTGGGGCATTGGTTTTCATAACCATTCATTCCCATAACGAGTGGCACTGGCGGTGACACTGGTAAACTGAAGTGTCTAAGGGAATTGCTTGTGTGACTTATGGTTAGCCAGTGGGGTAAAACCAAAGTCCTCTCTGGCTGGCTGGTTTGCTTTGCCTTAGAAAGGGAGAAACCCCAGCCTTGGGCTGTAACTGCCCTGCTCTAAGCAATTTATCCTGAATTGGCACTCTCAGTTGTGTCCTGCCAGAGGCAGCATCATTACACACACCCAAAGGGAGCAATGCACCCTCGACTTCCTTACCTTGGAGTGACGCTCAGCCAGCGCTGTAAAAGCAGAAGGGTTTATTAGATGTCTGCAACACAGCGTAGAAAGTCCTTAGTTAACAAAGAGAATAGAAAGGTTCAGCATGTTCCATCTGGGTCAGACCAGAGCCCAGAGCCCTTTGACCCCCCTCTATAGTCCCAGTCCAGAAGCTTCTCCTGCCTCCAACATCCCACAGTTAACAACCCCACCTGGTCTAGTCCTTTGTTTTACACCTTGTCACACCCAGATGACTTCCTAAGGTGGGAGGGTCATCCATAGTCATTGTTGCTAGGTACCAAATGTCCAGGCAATTGGACAGGCCATTGTTTTGTGAAACGCTCCCTTGGCATGGGCCCCCAGGCATCCAGGCATCAATCACGCCTGTATCTCTGGGCCTCTGCAAACAGCAAACACCATTCCCCCAAACAATTAATTGTGCACTGCGTAGGGGAAACCAAGGCACACACAATATTTATCCAAAATATTATGAAAAATTCCCACTCTGTCACACTAGGTTAGCCAGGATGTACCGAAAGATATGATGGCCCTTCCTCAATAGGTAGACCCCATCTCTGCTCAGCAGTCCTTCTTCTCAGAATAGCATCCTGTGGTCAAAGAAGCTGAGTCCCCCTGGCCACACCATCCACACAGCCAGGCATTCATCTCCAGGATGTATCTGTCTCTGCCTGGTCTATAAAGGTAAAGGTTTTGATGTAATATATTCAACCTTCGGTAAGGCATTTGACTTACTATTGCATAACATTCTGATAAAAATCAGAATTATAAAAAAAATCAAGGTGGCACACATTAAATGGATTAGTAACTGCTTAATTGATAGATCTCAAAAAGGAATTGTAAATGGGGACTCATCATCCAATGGGAGTGTTCCTACTGTGGTCCCACAGGGATCTGTTCTTGGCCCAATGCCCAGATCAGCATCTTTTTCAATGATCTTGAAGAAAACAAAATCATGGCTGTTAAAATTTGTAGATGACACAAAAATGGCTGGAGTGTTAAATAATGCTGAGGACAGGTCAGTTACACAGGTGGATCTGGATCACTTAGTAAAACGGTCTCATTTGCATAACATGTTTAAATAAAGCCAAATGCAAGGTCATCTAGGAATAAAGAATGCAGGTCACACTAAGATGCGGGTCCATATCCTGGAATGTAGTGATGCTGACACAGACTTAAGGTACCTTAGAGTCTAACAAATTTATTGTAGCATAAGCTTTCGTGGGCTACAGCTCACTTCATCGGATGCATGTAGTGGAAAATACAGAAGGAAGATATATATATATACACATGAAACAATGGATGTTACCATACACATTATAAGGAGAGTGATCAGTTAAGGTGAGCTGTTGTCAGCAGGAGAGGGAAAGATAAGCATGGGGAAATAGTTTTACTTTGTATAATGGCCCATCCACTCCCAGTCTTTATTCAAACCTAATTTAATGGTGTCCAATTTGCAAATTAATTCCAATTCAGCAGTCTCTCATTGGAGTCTGTTTTTGAAGTTTTTTTGTTGTAATATTGCGACTTTTAGGTCTGTAATCGAGTGGCCACAGCATCGCCAGCACCAGTTTGGCTAGCTGCCCGAGTGTGTACCAAGGGGCTTGGACAGGTTTGTAGTCAGCCGGCTAGCCTGAGTTGTCGACTGTGCTGCCATGATCACGCTGCTATTTTTAGGTGCTACCTTGAGCAGAACTAACACATGTCCATCTACTCCAGCTGGCAATTACAACCCAGCAGCTGTGTAGACATTCCCTGAGAGCAATGGAGAGTCCCAGGGTGCAGGAGTGCACCACATTGCTTTCCTTCTCTGTACATTTCAGCCATTGGTCATTAGAATTTTTGGTGTTATAAAAATTGAAAACATGCTTTTAAATGCTTTTTGGATGCTGTGGTAAGAGGGCCTGAACCATAGGCCCATGTATCAAAGGCTGGATGGGAGGCCTGAATTAAAGTAGTCAAAACTTTGCTAACATAAAGCAAAGTTAAGTTATGAGCAAGAGGCAGGCCCTGCTCACAGAATCTGGCAAGAACAGGGCTGATATTGCAGAAACACACATACCTAAGAAGTACAAGGCACAGGCCATGCACGCAAACACATTCCAGAACGGTGATACCAGAACCCCTCGCTATGGAAACATCTTGGTACTAGCACATTCCCCAAAGCTAGGAACACACTGACCCATCCCAAAGATAAGGTCAGGATGAGAGCACGATTAATGGGGATGTTTTGATCGAACCAACAGGCGCAAGGTAAAGGATGGCCCCTGAATACATCAATGGATGGTACCCTAATATGTCAGAGGGTGGTACCCTGCTACGTCAGGAGCAATACATAACTTGTTTGTATCGGTGTATAAAGATGTATCTCAGAGGGAGTGTCTTGGTCCAGCTGAGGGGGCAGTGGAAGCGAGCTTGCCACTGACTGAGCTGCGTCCATTGTCACGGGCATACATGTCTTAGTATCCTCGTAGAGTCTGCCAGGTGCTATTACCGTGCTTTATGAACAATAAACCTGGCCGGGCGCCTTTGCACCATAACTGATTTTGTGGTCTTATTGGGTGGTTCGCTTGAAGTCTGCTTCACCGGCTACCTGCACAGAGCCGAGGAGGCACACAGAGGGAACACACACATGCAGACAAACATTGATCAACATCTGACAGAAAACCACACTGGTGACCTATGACCACTGATCTGTCCTCCGTTGTAATCGCGATCTCATATGACAGAAAATCAAGAGCTAGGGAACCCCCTTAACCCCTCCCTGAAAATCCCCACAGAGTTTAATAAGGTATGGATGTGCTGGGTTGCTAGCAAAAGAGGTCCATATGAATTTAAAAATATAGTGGGGAAGAAACATGGAATGGAATCTGAGGCTAGAGCAGAGACTGTAGCCTTTAAATGTAGAATATTGCAAACTATAACCATGGCTGTTAAAAGTCAAGACAACACGCCACACAATTGGCAAAGCAAGTAACAGAAACAAAGAAAGAGTTAAGAGAAGCAGGAGAAGACACAGAACCCTGGAATGCTCCTGCTCTCCTAACAAAGCAGCAAGCAGTCCAGAGACAGCAAGTACAGGAACACAGTAAAATTTTGGAAACAGCTGTAAGAAGCCTACAAAAAAAGAGACGTGCCATCCCTTATTATAAATATTTGGTCAACAGCAAGTTTTAGGTAGCTACCCTGTGCCTGAAGAATGGGGACAGAAATGGAAAAAGGTCGCCCTGCCTAAGCAAATTAAATGATGAAACGGGGTCCACTGCAGTGCAACCACCACCTTACGATAAAAGCCAGGTTCTGGTAAAACCTAAACTGGGACATAGGCTGGTGCCTGTCAGAACAGGAGAAGTAAGTACACAGAAGGAAAAAGTAGCAAACAATACGTTCACTAAATTGGTAAATCAGATGAAGGAAACACTGGAGCAGTCCACAGAATACAGCAGAAGACAGGATCTGCGACTCGATCGCAGGGGAGTGAATAAAAAAGAATTTCAAAGTAAAGAACCGAAATGTAGCGGGTTAACACCTAGAATTGATGCATTAACACATGGAGTTTCCCCAAAAAACAGTTAGTTGCAGAAAAAAAGGGCACTCCCACAATCCATTTGGCATGCACACAAAAGCAACATATCCTCGGGGGAACAAATTCAGGTTTATAAGAGCAGGTGACAACCCCCACTCTCATCTCAGAGCCAGGATAAAAACCCAGGGTGCGGGTTCCCAACTGCTTTGATCCACAGAACCATACTCCAGGCTCAGCTAAAAATATAACCTTTCCTTTATATCCTTTCTCAGTTTGCTAAAGTTGCTGCTGCCACCTGTATCTTAAGAGTTAATCTCTCTTGGCTCAATTCTCCCTACCTTCCTAAATTGCTCTTCACTCTCCTTCCCCCGCCCCTCCTCACTTCTGCTATCTCTCTTTGTTTTAAAAGCTAAAAGTTATAGTTTTTACAGAAACCTCCAAAAGATAAAGCAATTCAAAGCAGAACAAAACAACAAACAAAGAGAAAACAAGGTAAACCCTTTACTTTAAGTAAATTCAGTAAATTAATTATTTTAACCATTCAGGAATGCAATAGCTGGAATTGCTCCCAACTTTCTTGAAGATATGGTTGCCAAGCAACAGAAATGCAGACTCTGCTTCTAATCCTAGCCAGTAACTAATATTTGAAACATGGGCTTTTCTTATTTCCATATAGCTGAGTTTTAAAATAAAGTTTAATAAAGTAATGCAAAATTCCTTGTTACTAAATTAGTACAATAAATTTGGCAAATATTAATTTAAATTTAATCAATTTTTATTAAAAGTTTTAAATAAGGTAATAACTTGTTTATTTCAATGTTTAGCCCTTTTTATTTTTGTTTGCCTTACTTTGTATAGTTACAAACAGAATTTTGATACAATTTGTTTTTAATTGTAAGTTGTCCTGTAGGTATATATGTTGTCCTGTGTTGTATGTGTGTGTCACATGACTACTTTTTAATTTTTATTTTGTTATACCCTTTTAAAAAAAATATAGGTGATACCACACTATTTTAATATCATGGTTGATGTATAATAATGTTATTAATACCATTTTTTTTGCAAAGTTCAAAAAGGTCTGTTATAAATATATATACATATATTTCTGCCTCAACAAATAATGCAATTGCAAACATAAATAATTCTTTTAGTAATCCCAGTTTTGTTTTTCCTCTTCTTTTTTTTTTTTTAACTCAAAGAAAAAAATGTAAGGGGAAACCTCAACATTAAGGTAAAGGTAATATTAACAAAATGTCAATTTTTTGTTTGGGTTTTATAAACTTGTTTGCACTCTTAAATATAATTATAAGAATGTGATAGCAAAAATGTTTTAAAATAACAATTTATGAATAAAGCTAACCAAACAATTTCAACAGGTTTTTCCACCTTTTCAACAGACTTATACCTTGGTCTCCCAAACACAACCAAATGTCAGAAAAACTTTAATATCCTCAAAGTATTTGCATCGACCTGTATTTAAATTTAATTTTGGTTTAATTACCTGTATTTAAAATTCATTTTGGTTTAATTTTTATTCGCTTTTAAATTATGTTAAAGGGAAATAGTGATTGCTAACATTTGTGCTTCTAAACAGTTAACAGTGAAATTGGTTTCACAAGCAAATTAACTCTAAAAAGCTTGGTAAAAATTATGTTACTAACCTCTTTTGCGAAAACAGAGCTCTGCAGGGGAAAGCAATACACCTTCTCATAGAAAATTGTGCAGTTAAGCATTACATTTAGTATAAAATATGAATAATGCACCTTATGTAAAAATGAATGTCTATACAACAATTGCAAAAGTAGAGCTTGTGTTATAAACAGGGCCGGCTCCAGGCACCAGCTTTACAAGCAGGTGCTTGGGGCGGCCACTCCGGAGAGGGGCGGCACGTCCAGGTATTCGGCGGCAATTCGGCGGAGGGTCCCTCACTCCCGCTCGGAGCGAAGGACCTCCCGCCAAATTGCTGCCGCAGATCGCGATCACGGCTTTTTTTTTTTTTTTTTTGGGCTGCCTGGGGCGGCAAAAACCGTGGAGCCGGCGCTGGTTATAAAAGACTCCCCATTCCATTCTAAACCAACTAAATTAATCTGTGTATTAAATTTGGGTTACTGAAAACAAGAGAAATGTAAAACAAACAAAAAGCTTTATGATGTTAACTAACTTAAGCTGTTTGAGGTTGCATCCCACAGACCAAAGACACCAGAAGACATCACACCCCAAAGATACCAAAAGATATCAGTACATAGTGAAGAAACCCCCAAGCACCAAGAAAAAGAAAAATGAAGTGCTTTATAAATAAGAGACTGGTCAACTACATTTCAAACTACCATATATGGACAATTAAGTTGGAAATCAGTCCAGGGGTGGGCAAACTACGGCCCGCGGGCTGGATCTGGCCCATCAGGGCTTTGGATCCGGCCTGTGGGATTGCCCCCTGTGGTGCTGTGGGACCCACGCCACTCTCAGAAGCGGACCCCGGGTGGAGAGGCAGAGGGCTCCGTGCCTTGCCCTTGCCTCCAGGCACCACCCCCCGCCGCTCCCATTGGCTGGGAACGGGGAACCGTGGCCAATGGAAGCTTCGGGGGAGGTACCTGGAGGCGCGGCAAGGGCAGCGCACGTGGAGCCCTCTGCCCCTCCCCTCCCCCAGAGGCCACAGCTCTTCCTCGAGTGGCACGGGGCCAGGAACAGGGCAGGCATGCAGGGAGCCTGCCTTGGCCCCAGTGCGCGCTGCTGCCACCCTGGAGCCGCTTTAGGTAAGCGGTGCCGGGCCAGAGCCTGAACCCCAAAGCCCTCCTGCACCCCACCCACCAACTCCCTGCCCTAAGCCCCCTCGTACACCCTGCACTCCTCCTGCACCCCAACTCCCTGCCCTAAGCCCCCTCGTACACCCTGCACCCCTCCTGCACCCCAACTCCCTGCCCTAAGCCCCTGCCTATACCTCGCACCCCTCCTGCACCCCAACTCCCTACTCTGAGCCCCCTCCCGCAGTCTGCACCCCTCCTGCACCCCTGCCCTGAGCCCCCTCCTGCGCTCTGCACCCCTCATGCACCCCAGCCCCCTTCCCTGAACCCACCATACACCCTGCACCCCTCCTCTGCCCCAATCCCTTGCCTTGAGCCCCATCCTGCACACTGCACCCCCTCCCACACTCCACCTGCACCCCAACCCACTGCCCCGTCCCTGCATACAATTTTCCCACCCAGATGTGGCCCTCGGCCCAAAAAGTTTGCCCACCCCTGCACTAGTCGGACCAGGTTAACCTGTCATTTAATGTAAATTTGGCTACTGTGTAAAAGCAACTGTATTTTTGCTGTATAAAATTTACACTATATATAACATTGCTCAACCGTTTAACTAACAGACAGGTAAAATCAACAAATGAATGTCAGCAGTGATTACTTCCTCTGTTGATATTCACACCTTCTTGTCAACTGTTGGGAATTGGCCTCATTAGCACTAACCCCTCCCACTTGGGAAGGCAACTTCCATCTTTTCATGTGCTGTATATTTATACCTGCTACTGTATTTTCCACTCCATGCATCTGATGAAGTGGGTTATAACCCACGGAAGCTTATGCCCAACATAGGCGCCGACTCCATGGGTGCTCCGGGGCTGGAGCACCCACAGGGAAAACTTTGTGGGTGCTCTGCACTCACCGGCAGCCAAGCTGCCCTCACCCCGTGCCCCACCTCCTCCTCCTCCTCCCCTGAGCGTGTTGCGTCCCCACTCCTCCGCCTACCTGCCAGCACTTCCCGCCCAGACGCCACAAAACAGCTGTTTGGCAGCATTATCATGCTCCGAGATGGGGGGGGGAGGAGTGGGAATGTGGCGTGCTCAGGGGAGGAGGTGGGGAAGAGGCGGGGCCAGGGTGAGGATTTGGGGAAGGAGTTGGAATATTGGCAGGAAGGGGGTGGAGTTGGGGTGGGGACTTTGGGGAAGGGGTTGGAATGGGAGCGGGGCAGGGGTGGGAAGAGGCAGGGCAGGGGCAGGGACTCATGGAAGGGGTGGAGTGGGGGTGGGGCCAGGAGTGGGGGGGGGGGGTTGAGCACCCAGGGGAAAGAGGGGAAGTCAGCGCCTATGATGCCCAAATAAATTTGTTAGTCTCTAAGGTGCCACAACGACTTCCAGTTTGTCTATGTGGTAAAGAAGGGGCTGGAGAGCCTAAGGGGGACTGTCTGCAGCTCCATGGGGAAAATAAGAACATAAGAATGGCCGTACCCGGTCAGACCAAAGGTCCATCTAGCCCAGTATCCTGTGTACCAACGGTGACCAATGCCAGGTGCCCCAGAGGGAGTGAACCTAACAGGTAATGATCAAGTGATCTCTCTCCTGCCATCCATCTCTAATAGAGTGATCCAGGAGTGCATATTTGGTACTGGTTTGATGAAAACTAATAATAGAATATAGCACTTGTTTGGGGGTGTCTGCCCTGTTTTCTGACAGTCTGACCTGAGATTAGCAATCACAGCTGTGAGCCACTCCAGAGAACCTGGGAATGACGACTTGCTTGTTAAGCATGTGTGTGTGGTTTTGGGATCAGGACTTGAAATCAAATCTTTCCAGTCCAATAATGAAATAAACAATGACATTAAAAATGATTGTGACCTTCCCAGCAATTCACAGACCTGCTGAGTTCAGGAATAATTATAATATTGTTAAAACAATCAAGGAAGACATAAGAATAGGAAAATATTGGAGTATTTGTAATCTGCCTATAGGAGTTAAGTATAAAGACAGCCTGTGAATCCTTTAAATACACAGTAACCGCTGTGTCTTTGGATCACTAGAAAAATTAAAACAAGTATTTCACTCACATAATAATGTGCTGCATAAACCTGCAAAACCTCACCATAGTTCTCAGGCTGCCAAACTTTTAAAGCACTTGTGATAATATGTGAATGAAACAGACTCAAACTCATTACCTATTCCAACCCCTCAGAAGACTTTGCACTTACTGTCATCACAAGGGTGTATGTACAGAACCACAGTGAATGAAGTCCATGTGTTAGGTATTCAGTTCTGAGTGATGGCAACAGACAGATGTTGATGTGTCCCTGACACAGTATGAAAATGAATCAATATTGCTCAGATTCTGAGCTCCTACTTTGAGTTTCCCTGAGAGAGGCTGTCCAGGACTGACCCAGAGATTTTTTGTTCTAAGAAATTTCCCAGTTTTTTGTAATACAGAATGCCACTTACCTCCTGCGCTCTAGCAGAATCAACAGCAAACACAGCTCCCAGTGAATTCCCACTGTTCTGGGTTTGCTTCACTCTATATAAATAGCCAATTGGAAACTGAAAGTAAAATGGTTTGGGGGGGGGGAGGGGCTGGCTCTGCACCTTTCTTCTGATTACTGGAAATCACACAGCATTAGAAGAAATGTTCCTCCTGAACTCACAGAAGTTCAGCGTCTCCCCTTCCCAGCTGACACTTGGCCCAATCCCCTACCCAGCATGTGTGTCCAGTGCGATGGGAGGGGAGGAGTGCAGATGAAACTGAAAGTCTTGAAATTCAGGTTCAGGACACAGCTTATGGGGCTAATCTCACCCCATTTTACCCTGCAGCTGCACCCCAGGACCTGAGGGCGGAACTGAGCCCACCATGCCCAATGCAGTGTCAGGCTGTCACACACCATGGAGTGTGGCTGGCAGGTAGGATGCCAAGTTTCTAATCGCACAAAACCAAACAGCCTTGCCCCATCCCTGTCCCACCCCCTGCCCTCAGGCCACACCCCTGCCCACCCTTCTCCAAGGCCTTGCCCCCGCTCACTCCATCTGCCCTCCTTCCACCACTCGCTCTCCCTCACCTTCACCATGCTGGGGTAGGGGGTTCGGGTGCAGGAAGGGGTGAGGGCTCCTAATGGGGGTGCAGACTCTGGGGTGGGGCCAGAAATGAGGGGTTTGGGGTACAGGAGGGGACTCTGAGCTGGAGCTGAGGGGTTCAGAATATGCGAGGGGGCTCAGAGCTGAGGCAGGGGGTTGGGGTGCGGTAGGGGGAATGGGGTGCAGCTCTGGGAGGGAGTTTGGGTGCGGGAGGGGTTCTGGGCTCGGGAAGGGGGTTGGGGTGTGGGAGGGGTGTGAGCTCTGAGAGGGAGTTTGGATGCAAGAGGGGGTGCAGGGCTGGGGCAGGGGGTTGGGGTGCAGGAGGGGGTGCGAGGTACAGGCTCCAGCCAGGTGGTGCTTACCTCAGGCGACTCCTGGAAATGGCAGCATGTCCCTATGGCCTCTAGGCTCAGGGGCAGCCAGGTGGCTCCGTGCGCTACCCCAGCTACAGGCACTATTCCCACAGCTCCCATTGGCCATGGTTCCCAGCAAATGGGAGCTGCGGAGTCAGTGCTTGGGGTGGGGGCAGCACGCAGAGACCCCACCTGGCCACTCCTGCACCTAGGAGCCAGACATTCCGGTTGCTTCCGGGAGCTGTGCGGAGCCAGGGTAGGCAGGGAGCCTGCCTTAGCACCGCTGCACTGCCGACTGGACTCTTAGTAGCCTATTAAAATCTTCCAGGTTGTTTTCCATAGCCATCTGGAGATTGATGCCAATTCTGGTAGATTCCCAGCCAAGCCAGGAGGGTTGGAAACCCTATGTGGCAAGAGAAGGGTACAACTGCTTTCTGCTTCCCTCATTCCGTTTGGGGGGTGAGTTCTCCGAAACAGACTGTTCTTACCCAGCAGCTTCCCGTTGGACATCTCTGCTGCTGTCAATCACATTCAGTGGACTTGGGGGAGACAGGGACTGGGAGGAAGGGGGAGGCAGAAACACTCAGTAGGGGCAGGGGAAGAGCAGCTGAGGGCCCACAATACTCAGGAGGGAAAGAACATAGGATCCACCATTTGGGGGAGACACAGCCCTTCACACTTAGGGCAAATGCAGGGAACAGAGTGTAAGGGTGCTACCCCCTTACCTGAGTGGAAGCAGATATTCGGGGCCTTGCAGGTCCATTTCCCAAGTGAAGCAGAAATCAGTGACATGGAGTCATGTTTTCTTGGCCTTGGAACACACCTGGAGTTTTACTGGTTCTGTTACACTGGCATAGCTAAAGCAGCAAAACCTTCCTAGTGTAGATGCAGCTTAGACCAGCACAAAAGCTCTTTTGCCAGGATAGTTTATACCTGTTCCCTGAGCAAAATAAACTCTACCGGCAAAAGGACTTTTTTTGCCAGTGTAAGTGCATCTAACACCAGGGCATTTGCTGGCACAGTTATGTTGTAAAAAACCACACACCTAACCAATGCAGCTATGCGGGCAAAGCTTTTCTGTATAGACCTGCCCTGAGTGGAATTGTGTATTTACAAAATGTACACGAGCCCTGCTTCCTTGGACAGAGACGTCACAGACTGCAGATGGGCAACTTCTCCTTGGAGATACCTCAGCTAAGACAGGACTGCCCGGTTCCAGGAAGTAGCTGACTGAGCCTCTGTCTCTCTCTTGGGTCTCACACCAAACTAACAGCCAGATCAAGGAGAATGTTCTACACAGACAACCTGCTTAATGAGGGTCTGGTTGCTCATACATCAGAGACCGCAATGGGAAAGCCATTAGCAACTTTCTGCATAACCAGCGCTTATCATATTTGGGGTGAAGTAAATTGGAGGTTCTGCTATGGAGACATTAGATGCTATGAAGCCATTGCCATTACTTCGTTTGAGTCTGCCGCCCTCAATCGAGGATCTTTGGATTTAGTCTGGGGAGAGTAAACAGGGCTGGCTTGAATGAATTTGTATGTTTCCTACCTATTCTCTCAGGCCTATCCCAGTCATAGCACTCCCCTTCCATACAGGTTCTTCTGTTTGACTTAGGTTTAGCTACTATATGGTGGATCAGGAGCTTCTGTTTAGTTCCAGTCTCCTTGCCCAGCTAGTCCCAGTCCCCCATCTTCCCTGGCTCCCAGTCCCAGTCTTCCTGTACTGGAAGGGGGAGAAAGAAAGAGATGAGTCTGGGAAACATCAATAAAACCCCTAGTCAGCTGAAAGTTACATGGCCAAAACTATGCTACTGGTCTTTTCCCCTAAGCCCTCCCCTCTTTTCTCTGTCACAGGGAACAGCACCACCATCCTCCTGGTCACTCAGCCCTTTGCTCTGTCATTGACTCAGCTCTTTTCTTCGATCTACACATCCTGGCTGCTTCTTCTTCCACATCTCCAAGATGCTGGAGGGTGAGTTGGCAGGCAGGGAGAAGAGAGGGGAGCCTGGTGAGGGGGGGAGCAAATGGTGGAGGTGCGAGACACCCATGCGTGGGGAGCAGGGACAGCAGTAACCGGGCTGTGAGGAGGCAGAGAAAAGGGGCTGGAGCCGGGAATCATTTCTAAAGCTGAACGGAGAGGGGCTGAGCCCCTGCAATTCAATGGGAGCGGTGTGAGTTCAGCGCCCCTCAGAGGCAAAAGTTCTTCCCCCCGATACAGCCCCATTGCTCATCTGCTCAGACAAGGGCCCTTCACCCCATCCCCTCTCTCCCCCTGGCTGCTGACAGACTCACAGATCCAAACGTAACCATCTCACTCCTAAACCTCCTCCCCTGGGGACTGCAGCACCTCAGTTACTGTGACAGTCAAACAGAAGCTGTGAGGTCACCGCCGGGAAGGGCTGTGAGTGCTGATAAGCCATGAATTGTGACCCCTCCACGGGCCAGCCAGCTGCACCCACGGCTTTCTTTCGTTTTCTCTCCCTCCGGCCATTTCTGGGAAACAGGGCTGCTGGCTGAGGTCACTGACATTCCTGTGTTTGCCAGATTGCTCTGTATGTTTCCTGGAGCAGCCGTACTCTCTTACTGATGTTTTTGTCGAGCATTAGCAACATTATCACAGTGATGGTTGGAATCTCTTCTGCACTTCAACAGTGTCTGGTTTTTGGTATGAAAAAAATCTGTGTATCTGCCTCCCAGCCTGGTTATTGCTGTCCCTGATTCCCACACGTGGGCAGCTCCCCCAACCCCCGGCTCCCCTCTCTTCTCCCTGCCTTCCAACTCACCCTCCGTCCTCCTGGCCACTAAGAGAGGCCCCTGCCCAGTCATCAGCTGAGAGGCCATGAAACCCTGTGAGGGGCTCCTCAGGGCGAGACAGTGACAGAGGCTTTAGGGAGGGGAGGAGATGGGAGTTTGGGGTTGAGGCTTACAGGGGACGCTGCTCTCCTCAGTGTTTCTGGGTGTGTGGGCCAAGAAGAAAAGTTGAATCTTGGAGATGTGCAAGAAGCAGCAGCCAGGATGTGTAGGTCAAAGAAAAGAGCTGAGTCAAAGATGGAGCAAAGGGCTGAGTGACCGGGAGGATGGTGGTGCTGTTCCCTGTGACAGAGAAAAGAGGGGAGGGCTTAGGGGAAAAGATCAGTAGCTTGGCTTTGACCATGTTAATTTTAAGCTGACTAGGGGTTTTATTGATGTCCCCTCAAGAATTCTGCTCATCTTTCCTTCATGGCTGATGGATGGGAGAGAAACTGGAAGGTTTTTGGGGGGTGACTGATTGTCTGAGCAGGAAGACTGAGGGTGGGAGCCAGGGAAGATGGGGGACGACTGGGACTAGTTGGGCAAGGGAACTGGATCTAGGACAGGACTTGCTTAGCTGAGGTATCTGCAAGAGGAAGTTGCCCATCTGCAGTCCGTGACATCTCTGTCCAAGGAAGCAGGGCTCACGTACATTTAGTAAATACACAATTATACCAAGGGCAGGGCTATATGGAAAAGGTTTGCCTGCGTAGCTACATTGCTTGGCAGTGTCGTTTTTTACAACATAACTGGGCCAGCAAACTCCCTAGTTTACACTGGCAAAAAAATGCTTTTGCTGATAGATTTCAGAGTAGCAGCCGTGTTAGTCTGTATCCGCAAAAAGAACAGGAGTACTTGTGGCACCTTAGAGACTAACAAAGGTATTGTAGCATAAGCTTTCGTGGGCTACAGCTCACTTCATTGGATGCATGTAGATGAAGTGAGCTGTAGCCCACAAAAACTTATGCTACAATAAATTTGTTAGTCTCTAAGGTGCCACAAGTACTCCTATTTTTTTTTTGCCGGTAGAGTTTATTTTGCTCAGAGAACAGGTATAACCTATACTGGCAAAAGAGCTTTTTTGCTGCTCTAAGCTGCGTCTACATTAGGAAGGTTTTGCTGCTTAAGTATGTCAGTGTAGTTAAAGCAGTAAAACCTTCAGGTTTGTTTCAAGGCCAAGAAAACGTGACTCCACATCACTGATTTCTGCTTCACTTGGGAAATTGACCTGCAGGGCCCCAAAATCTGCTTTTACTCAGGTAAGGGGGCAGCACCCTTACACCCTGTTCCCTGCATTTCCCCCAGGTGAGACGGGCCGTGTCTCCCCCAAATCGTGGACCCTACACACTTCCCCTCCTGAGTAAAATGGGCCCTCAGGCAGCGGCGTATTATCGCCTAGGCCAACAAGGCCTAGGCCTAGGGCGGCAAATTTGCGGGGGCGGCAAATTTGCTCGCTTCCCCCCCCCCGGCCCCGCCCCAACTCCGCCCCTTCCCCAAATCCCCGGCCCGCCTCCTCCCCCGGGCGCGCCACACTTCCCTCCTTCCCCTTCCCTCCCAGGCTTGCTGCGCGAAAGCGCTGGGAGGGAGGGAGGAGAAGCGAGTAGCAGCGCACTCAGAGGAGGAGGTGAGCTGGGGCCGGCGGGCACGGGGAGTAACCCTTGGGCGGAGGGGGGCAGGGAACCGCTCCCCACCCCACCCCAGCTCACCTCCACTCCACTACCGCCAGCCCCCAGCGCGCCGCAACTCCCCTTCTCCCCCCTCCCTCCCAGGCTTGCTGCGCGAAAGAAGAGAAGCAAGTAGCAGCGTGCTCAGAGGAGGAGGCGGAGCGGAGGTGAGCTGGGGGGGGGGGTGGACAATTTTGTCAGGGCCTAGGGGCGGCAAATTTTTTAATCCGCCCCTGCCCTCAGGCATGTGCGCCGGAGCAGGGGATGCTAGGAGATCATGGCCCCATCAGTTTAAAAGTGGGAGGACTATGCTCACTCACTTTTCTCCTGCCTTAAGGGCGAGTGACAGTGGGGAGGGGGCAGAGAGGAGCAAGCAGCAGGCTGGGCCTCGGGGGAAGAGGCCGAGCAAAGGGCCTTAGACCTGAGCGGGGCAGAGCACAGGTGGGGCCACAAAGAAAGGGGCGGAGCAGGCACGGGACCTCCAGGTGAGGGGCAGACTGGAGGCTGGGACAGGGCAACGGTTCGGGAACCAGTGGACCCCCATTTCTAGAGAGCTTTCAACGCTCCTGTCTTCAGGAGAACCTTATCTCCTCTGACTATCGAGTGTTTTGGCCCTAGGGTGACCAGATGTCCCGAGTTTATAGGGACAGTCCCAATATCTGGGGCTTTGCCTTATATAGGCGCCTATTGCCCCCCACTCCCCATCCCAATTTTTCATACTTACTGTCTGGTCACCCTATTTGCCTTGTTTCTTCCTTCCCCTTCCTCCAAGTGCCTTTCTCCCCCCCACACTCCATTGTGAGTATGGGACCCTGTCCACTTGACAGCAGCAGAGACGTCAAAGGGGAAGCTGCTGGGTAAGAACTGTCTCTCTCAGAGAATTCACCCCCCAAACAGGACGAGGGAAGCAGAAAGCGACTACATCCTTCTCCTGCCAGCCACACTCTATGGTGTGCGNGAGAACAGAGGTAGGTGCCATTCTTTATTACAAAAAAACTGGAAAATGTCTTAGAACAAAAATCTCTGGGCCAGTCCCGGAGAGCCTCTCTCAGGGAAACTGCCTGGGGATTCAGTGGAGTAAAACCGAGTCAAGGCCATTGAAAACTGAGTAAGAGCGAAGTAAGGAGCTCAGAATCTGAACAATATTGATTGATTTTCACACTGTGTCAGGGACATGCCAGAATCTTGTCTGTTGCCATCAGTCAGGACAGAGTTTTAATGATTTGTGTAGAAATGCCTGAGATAAATGTACCAGGACATTTTACAACAGGCAGAGGTGTGATTGCAGCTACCAACTCCTGCCTTTTCTATTTACCTCCCAGTGTCCAAACTGTTTAAGAAACTTCCTAGTAATGACTAAAATAGCCACCCTGGTACTGAGGTGTAAGCTAGAGCACTATCCTTTAAGGGAAACCTATACAGTCTTGTTACAGGAATACCTAACAGGGGGACTTCATTAACTGTGTGTTTATCCAGACCATTTTTTGCTAACAGTAAATGGCAAGTCTTCTGTGGGGTCTAAATGGGCAAAGAGTTTTCATCTGTTTCATTCACATATTATCATGAGTGTTTTAAGTGCTTGGTAGCTTGAGCATTTTGGTGACATTGCAGATTTATGCAGCACATTATTATGTGATTGAAACACTTTTAAAAAATTTCCTGATGCCACAAAGACACAGGGGCTACTCTATACAAGAAGGACCCGGGGGCTGTCTTTCTAGTTTACTCCTGTTGACCGATTACTAAGACTCCAATGACACAGTACTTTCCTATTCCTATATCTTCCTTGATTTTTTTTAACAGTATTACAATTATTCCTGAACTCAGCAGGTCTGTGAATTGCTGGGGAGATCACAATTATTTTTAATTTCAGTGTTCATTTTATTACCTAGGCTGGAACGATTTAATTTCAGGACCTCATCCTAGAAACACACACACAAGCTTAACAAGCAAGTAATCAGATTGAACAGAGTAAAGTTAAGCACAGGTGTAAGTCTTTGCAGGATTGGGGCCATAATTAGTGGATGTCAGTCAATGCTAATTTCTGCCTATTTGCGCATCCAAAAACCATTTGCAAGCATGTTTCAAATTCTTAATAACACTGAAAATTCTACAATGGCTGAAATGTGCAGAGAGGGGAAGTTAAAGGCCATGTGGTGCACTCCTGGCCCCTGGTATTCTCTGTTGCTCTCAGGGAATGTCTGCACAGCAGCTGGGAGGTGAAATTCCCAGCTCGGGTAGATGTACACACGCTCGTTCTGCTCCAGTTAGGGCCTATAAATAGCAGTGTGGTCACAGCAGCACAAGCGATGGCTCGGGCTCATCAACTGAGTACAAACCAGTCCAAGGCCCTGGGTACGTACTTGGGCGGCTACCCAAGCTGCTGCCAGTGATGCTGTGGTCACACTGCTATTTTTAGTGTGCTAGTGTGAGCAGAGCTAGCACCTGTCTGTCTACGCACAGCTGGTGTGTACATCCGTAATGTCACCGGTTCCAATGGCCAATAAGAAATATGAAGGTTTTGTCCAATGCACTGATTGTATTTCTGACCCTGACATGAATCTCACCTTCCCAGTTATTCCATTTTGAATTACGGGTGCCTGAATCTCTTCTAAACCCCAAAGCGGTGAGCATCAAACCTCACCAAGGGATACAGCCAATTCCAGAACCTGGTAAGCAAAGAAATAATGTTTGGAATTTTGACTGAAATTGGAATGATGAGGGGCCAACGTGACTCTCACCAGGTTTCAAATCCCACCCCCAATATATTCATAGACTGTGAGACCAGAGGGGCCATTCTGATCATCCATTCTGACTTTCTGCGTTGCCCAGGCCAAAGAACCCACCCACGCATCACACCCAGAACTTCCTTCTGATTTAGGCCATATCTACACTGGCAAGTTAAAGCGCTCTAACTTGCTGACTCAGGGGTGCGAAAAATCCCCCCGAGCGCAGTAAGTTTGAGTGCTGTAAAGAGCTAGTGTGGACGGGCTCTGAGCGCTGGGAGCTGCGCTCGGAGCTATTCCCCTCGTGGAGGTGGATTACCAGGAGGCGGCTTCCCCACTCCTGGAGAACAGGGGTTAAAAGCAGCCAAGTTAGGCTGACTGGGGAAGCGGCCACAACTGGGACCAGCCCAATCAGGGCCCAGCTGGCCCTGATAAGAGGGCTGGAGGGCCAGAAGCCAGTGAAGTCTCTCTTTAGCTGTGGAGAGAGAAGGACCAGACTGCCTGGGAGCAGGGTACTGGAAGCAGAGCAGGGCTGGGGAAAGGCAAGAGGAGCTGGGGAGCTCCAGCCTGGCAACTTCCCAGGCTGAGGCCTTGGTTAGGGCCTAAATGGGTACTGGGGCTGCAGAGGTGTAGCCTGGGGATAGGCAGAGGCAGCTGGTCCTCCCCCCTTGCCAGTGATGAGTGGCCATTACAGACTGCAGTCTGCCCCAGGAAAAGGGGGCTAGATGATGACTGGCAGTAGCCACTGAGGTGAGGTGGGCTTAGAGGGTTGGGGGGGGTTCCCCTGGGAGGGGAGACCCAGAGTGTGGGGGTACTGCGGGGGGCAGAGCCCTGAGGAAAGGGGCACTGGGGACCAGGAGGCACACAGGGGCCTAAGGCAGGTGAGACACTGGCCTGCAGAGGGTGCTCCGGGCTGGACAAGAGCTAATTCCCAGGACGACCAGCGGGAGGCGCCGTACCGGTGAGTGTGCGATCTGCTGCAAGCTTGTTCCACTTTAGTATGCTAGATTAAAGAGCCCTCTCCTGGCTAAGATCTCTTCCCCAGGTAGGTATTTACAGCCTATGATTAAATCACCTGTTAACTTTTTCTTCAACTCAATAGACGGAGCTTTGTTAGTCTTTCAGCTTTCCAGACCTCAAATCATTCTTGTAGCTCGCTTCTGAACTCTTTCCAAATTTTTCAACACCATTTGAAGTGTGGACACCAGAACTGGACACAGTATCCAGCCATGTCTCACTAATGTTGTATACATAAGAACATAAGAAAGGCCGTACCGGGTCAGACCAAAGGTCCATCTAGCCCAGTATCTGTCTACCGACAGTGGCCAATGCCAGGTGCCCCAGAGGGAGTGAACCTAACAGGCAATGATCAAGTGATCTCTCTCCTGCCATCCATCTCCATCCTCTGACGAACAGAGGCTAGGGACACCATTCTTACCCATCCTGGCTAATAGCCATTTATGGACTTAGCCACCATGAATTTATCCAGTCCCCTTTTAAACATTGTTATAGTCCTAGCCTTCACAACCTCCTCAGGTAAGGAGTTCCACAAGTTGACTGTGCGCTGCGTGAAGAAGAACTTCCTTTTATTTGTTTTAAACCTGCTGCCTATTAATTTCATTTGGTGACCCCTAGTTCTTGTATTATGGGAATAAGTAAATAACTTTTCCTTATCCACTTTCTCAACATCACTCATGATTTTATATACCTCTATCATGTCCCCCCTTAGTCTTCTCTTTTCCAAGCCGAAGAGTCCCAGCCTCTCTAATCTCTCCTCGTATGGGACCCTCTCTAAACCCCTAATCATTTTAGTTGCCCTTTTCTGAACCTTTTCTAGTGCTAGAATATCCTTTTTGAGGTGAGGAGACCACATCTGTACACAGTATTCGAGATGTGGGCGTACCATGGATTTATATAAGGGCAATAATATATTCTCTGTCTTATTCTCTATCCCCTTTTTAATGATTCCTAACATCCTGTTTGCTTTTTTGACCGCCTCTGCACACTGCGTGGACATCTTTAGAGAACTATCCACAATGACGCCAAGATCTTTTTCCTGACTCGTTGTAGCTAAATTAGCCCCCATCATGTTGTATGTATAGTTGGGGTTATTTTTTCCAATGTGCATTACTTTACATTTATCCACATTAAATTTCATTTGCCATTTTGTTGCCCAATCACTTAGTTTTGTGAGATCTTTTTGAAGTTCTTCACAATCTGCTTTGGTCTTAACTATCTTGAGTAGTTTAGTATCATCTGCAAACTTTGCCACCTCACTGTTTACCCCTTTCTCCAGATCATTTATGAATAAATTGAATAGGATCGGTCCTAGGACTGACCCTTGGGGAACACCACTAGTTACCTCTCTCCATTCTGAGAATTTACCATTAATTCCTACCCTTTGTTCCCTGTCCTTTAACCAGTTCTCAATCCATGAAAGGACCTTCCCTTTTATCCCATGACAGCTTAATTTACGTAGGAGCCTTTGGTGAGGGACCTTGTCAAAGGCTTTCTGGAAATCTAAGTACACTATGTCCACTGGATCCCCCTTGTCTACATGTTTGTTGACCCCTTCAAAGAACTCTAATAGATTAGTAAGACACGATTTCCCTTTACAGAAACCATGTTGACTATTGCTCAAGAGTTTATGTTTTTCTATGTGTCTGACAATTTTATTCTTTACTATTGTTTCAACTAATTTGCCCGGTAACATGACCGCCATACTCCCATTTGGTATTCCCCTGCTCATGTATCAAAGATCACATGCACACTCTTAGCTACAGCATCACCCTGGGAACATGACACACCGCAGCTCCATCAGCTTCCCCGCCAGGGCTAAGATCCACAGGGGGATGTTCTGAGACTCATCTGGATCTGCTCCCTTTTGCACAGTGAGTGTCCTTACCCAGGCATGGCCTCATGCGGGGACAATGTCAGTGACCGCTGAGGGCACCGTGGTCAGGGGGGTGCTGTGGTCAGAGGCAAGGAGAAGAGCAGGCCTGGAATACAAGGCTACAGAAGGGAGCTTCAGGCAATGCTGGGGGAGGGGCAGTAGGTTTGGGAGCGATGGGGAGGGGAGAGCCCTGGGAGGCAGCTAGGCACCAAAATACAAGTTTACCCAGGATGCCATTTTCCCTAAGGCCAGTTCTGTCCTTACCCCATTGGTCAGATTGAGCCATGGTGCCCCTGGGGCATTGACAGGATTTGTCCTCGGTGAGTTTCTGCAGCTCCTAAACCAGAAATTCTGTATGATTAAGTTTACGTGAAGTACTTCAGGGATGAGATTTTCCATAAAGCTGGGCAAGTTCTGTGTGTTGGTGTTTGGATTCCTGGTGCATGCTCTGAATGGGGGAAGGAAGGGATGATGGGATCGTATCTTAGGACAAACGAACAGCATGAAAATCGTCATGGGCCTGAGCTGGCTTTTATCTGGTTTTCTTTCTAGGATCTTTAAATATGGAGAATAGTCCCAAGAATCAAAACTGCCCTGTGTTCCCAGAGAACGGGCCAGAGAATCAAGAAGGCCCAGTGTTCCCACAGGATGGGCCAGAGAATCGAGAAGGCCCTGTGTTCCCAGAGGATGGGCCAGAGAATCGAGACGATCCGATGTCCTCCAAGAAAGCAAATGCTGCAGGTACTGCCTGGTTAGCCTCATATCTGTGTCACAGTTTCTCCTGTCCTCCCTAAGTCAGTCCCTGGCTGACCTAGTGGAGAAAGTCTTTGCTGAAGGTAAAACCTTCCTAACCACAGACATGTTTGTTTAAATGATCAAAGTTTTAAATTTTTATCCAAAAATTCACATAAGTTGGGCAAGTCCTGTGAAGTCCTGTTTTGTTCATCCCCCCACCCCTTTTCCCCGCAGTTAGCCTTTTCACTATAGCCTCAAGTACTTAGTCCAGGCTGATTTACATCATCCCAAGTACAGCTGGGCTAAAAATTTGTAAAGAATCACTGAGTTCATCAATTTTGTTTCTTCTCAGTTTGCCCATTCCCCATGGATAGATCGTGATTTTCCTGATTTTATTTATTTATTCTGAATTATTTGCTGAATAATTTTGAAGGTAGTTTGCTGTGAATATTTAATATCTGCTTCACTGACATACCTGGGTCACATGGTACGTGTGTTCTCTTATTGGATGGGCGTGCCTCTTAGCATCAGATTGCTGGTTTGAACACTCAGTTTCAAATCTGTTGTTTGCTCTCTTTGGAGAGTCTGATCTAGGAGTGCAGGGACATGGAGCAGCCGCACTATGTATCCCTGGAAGCAGAGCCCATCCCAGCTGGTTTTACAGAGGGAATTTTAAATTCAGTAGGATTATGGCAACCTGTTTAAAATTAAGCATGTACTTTAGTGGTTTGCTGGCTCAGGGCCTAAGCCAGCATGGTTTGCCTGGCCCACTGTGGGGGAAATGGTGCTACAGTGTCCTACAGCTAGTCTGGCAACTTTAACGTCCAAACTTGTAACAATTTCTTAGCTGTGACATGGCCTAAGTGTGACAGAAAAGTATCCAAAGATAAATGGAGCTGGGTGGTAGGGGAGGTGAGAGTGTTGGGAGGCTCAGGTGAGGGGGAGAGACACCTGGGCTGAGTGCCAGGTAGCTGGTGGCAAATAGGGACAAGAGTGCCTGGCAGGCCCACATTCTCCCCTTCTGTGTGTATGCCAGGATCCGGGGTGTCTGGGCCCCTCTTTCTACTCCCCAAATGTAAACTGTGATCTGGGGAGTCTCTGCCCCCATGGGTGTCTGAGCCCCACTCCCTGCCCCCATTATGTGTGCCAGGATCTGGGGTCCCTGGTTATTTATTGGGGACTGATCCCCATCCATGTGCCCCCTCACGTGAGCCAGGTTCTGGGAGCTTGCCTTCCAGGGGGTGGGGTTTGAAGCCCCAATCCCTATCCCCCCACTCCTGTTTGAGCTGGGATCTGGAAGACTCTGCCCCCCAGCTGTGTCTGGGCCCCTCCACCCTCCCTATGTGCATGCCAGGATCTGAGGGTTCATACTGATCTACAGGGGTCTGATCCCAAAACCCTGGCCCCATCATGGGAACCAGGTTCTGTGTGTGTGGGGGGGGGAGGTTGCCTTAGTGCGGATTCTGAGCCCCTCTCCCTACCCCCTATGTGAGCCAGGATCTGGGGAAGCTCTGAGGGTGCTGAGAACAAACATGCTCACAACATGCACCAGGAACACACTGCTGAGACTGGGTGAGGAGCTGAAAACGGGCATGCCTGATGCATATCACACAGCCACTCCCGCACTGGGGTTGGGGTGGGAACACCCACTGACATGAGTGGAGAGAGACTGCTGTAGTGTGCAGATCCTGGGGCTGATATGGGTGGGAGGTGTCCCCCTCCCCCAGGATTCATTGCTCAGGCTGCTGTCTAAACTTAAAAATCCAGCATGCCGATACACTCTCCCCAAACCCACATACTTCCCCAACACACACTCTGTCTCTCTCACATATACACTCCCCCCCACACACAGTCTCTCACACACTTCCCCAACACACTCTTTCTGTCTCTTCCTCCACAAAACACACACACATTCCCTGTCACATGCTCTCCCCTTTCTCCTCCCCCCGCCCATATACACTTCAGTTGAACAGCGGCTGGCAATCTAGTAGGATGCCCATGGAACAATGGGATTGAAAAACCTCCATCTTGTGACAAATTACCTGCCCCATGAGGCATTGCAAACCCTTCCCGAAGCACCCTGCAGCCAGTTGCACAGTGGGATAGCTACCCACAGTGCACTGCTCTCAGTGTCGATGCAAGAGCTGCTAGTGTGGATGCGCTCAGCCGACACAAGGAGCATAGTGTGGACATGCAACAGCAGTTTAATTAAAGCACATTAAAAAGCAGCATAACTTCTGTCGACAAACCTCTGCAGTGTAGACAAGGCCAAGGATTGCCTGCCTTGTGGGCAATGACGTATGTGTGCATTTGGTACAAGGAGCTCATGGACCATGGAGACCAAGAATGGGCACTTTAGGCCAGAGCGGCTGAACTGGAGGAGATAAGGGAGACAGAGGTACATAGATGGGATTTTCTGGGGTACAGTAGAGCAATCCCACCACAGTCTGACAGCCTCTGTGCTGTTGAGGATAATAGTCTTGGGGAAGGAGAACATCAAACTGGAGAGGAGGAAAATGAATGAATAGTTGGGACCTTGATTCCAGATCCTCTTGCACTAAGGATACCTTTCCGGCGGAGGGGATCACAGTTATTAGGAAGATAGGGGTAATAGTAATTGGGGATTTGATGATCAGAAGAAATACAGATAGTTGGGTTTGTGATATCTGGGAGAACCACCTGGTGAATTGCCTGCCATGTGTGAAGGTTGCAGATCTCTCAAGATATCTAGACAGTCCTATGTGCAGTACTGTGGAGCAGCCGGTGGCAGTGGTAAATGTAGGTACCAATGACATAGGGAAGGGTAGGAGAGAGGTCCTGGAGGCCAAATTTAGGCTGCTAGGTAAAAAATTGAAGTCCAGGACCTCCATGGTAGCACTCTCCGAAATTCTTCCAGTTCCATGCACAGGGCCACTTAGGCAGAACTACAGGGTCTCAATGTTAGGACCAATTGATGGTGTAGGGATAAGGGTTTTAAGTTTATTAGGAACTGGGAAATCTTTTGAGAAAGGAGGAGCCTATACAGGAAGGATGAGTTCCACCTAAACAAAACCAGAACCAGATTGATGGCATGTAAAAGGAAAAAGGGTTGTAAAGGAACTCCAACTAAGGGTTGGAGAAAGCCAACAGGTGCAGAGGAGCATGTGGTTTGAACAGACATCCCTTACAGGAAGATCTGTTCAAGGGGATTCGCTATAGCCTAGTAAAGAAGAAACAATAGAAATTGATAAAATTCAGATGGGGACTGCAGATAACCAATCAAATGAAAGAGTCCCATTCAATTACATCACATGAAGGCAGACCATTCAATACTGACAAACTTCATAAGCATTTGTATACAAATTCTGGAAGTCTAAATACTAAGATACGTGAACTTGAGTGCCTGGTATTAAATAAGGATTCTGATATAATAGGCATCACAGAAACTTGGTAGAATGATGATAATGAATGGCAATACCAGAGTACAAAATACATAGGAATGACAGAGTAAGTTGTGCTGGTGGGGTAGTGGCACTATATATGAAAGAAAGCATAGAATCAAATATAGTGAAAATCTTAAATGAATCCAATTATAC
This sequence comes from Platysternon megacephalum, assembly GCA_003942145.1. Classification (NCBI taxonomy): domain Eukaryota; kingdom Metazoa; phylum Chordata; order Testudines; family Platysternidae; genus Platysternon; species Platysternon megacephalum. Next base: position 24,036 of record QXTE01000635.1, on the reverse strand, counting down.
CACAGAATCTCTATGGATAGACAATCCATGCTTTAATAATAAGAGTATAGCAGTAATAAACTACTGATCACCTGATAAGGATGTTGAAGGTGATTGTGAACAGTTCCGGGAGATTAGAGAGGCTATAAAAATAGAAAACTTAGCAGTAACGGAGAATTTCAGTTATCCCCATGTTGACTGGGTACCTGTCACCTCAGGACAGGATGCAGAGATCAAGTTTCTAGACAACATGAATGACTGCTTCATGGAGCAGCTAGTCCTGGTACCCACAAAGGGACAGGCAATTCCTGACTTAGTCTTATGTGAGGCAGAGGATCTGCTCCAAGAGGTGAAAGTAGCTGAACTGCTCGGTAATAGCAACCATAATATAATTAAATTTAACATCCTTGGGGGCAAGGGCAGGGGGAGGGGAGACACCAAAAGAATCTTCCACCATAGCATTTAACTTCAGAAAGGGGAACTACACAAAAATGAGAATGCTAGTTAAACAGAAATTAAAAGGAACAGTCACAAGAGTGAAATGTCTGCAAGCTGCATGCAAAGTTTTTCAAAATATCATAATAGAGATTCAAATTAAATGAATACCACAAATTAAAACAATAGTGAAACCAAAAAAAGAAAAGAAAAAGGCCACCATGGCTAAACAACAGAGAAAAAGATGTGGTTAGAGGCCAAAAGGTATCCTGTAAAAATTTGAAGTCCAATCCTAATGAGGAAAATAAAAAGGAGCATAAACTCTGGCAAATGAAGTGTAAAAGTATAATTAGGCAGGGCAAAAGAGAATTTGAAGAGCAACTAACAAAAGACACAAAAAATAGCATTTTTTTTTAGTACGTCAGAAGCAAGAAGCCTGTCAAACAATCAGTGGGGCCACAGAATGATTGAGTTGCTAAAGGAGCATGTGATGGGGCGGCTTCCCTGCACTGGCAGAAAAGGAGATAAAACAGCCCTAGGGAGGCTCCGCCAGAGGCAGTCAATCAGAGAAGGGCTAAAGTGAGCAGACAAGCAGGCCCATATAAAAAGGGAGCTGTTGGGCAGAGGAGGGCAGTTCTCTGCTGGGAGCCCAGGTAGGAAGGATTGTGTCTCTGGAAGGCTGAGAGAACTACCAGCACCCTGGACAGAGCAGTGTTGCTAGCAGGAACCAGGAGAGTCAGAGATCACTCCTGGGTGGCTGTGGAGGTTTGCAGGCTGAGGCCCTGAGGCAAGGGCAAACAGGATGCTGGGGCCACGAGGAAGCGGCCAGACAGCTCACTGCAGTAGTCACTAAGGGAAGTGGCTGAACAGCAGACTAAAGCTCCCCCAGAAGTGGGGGGCACAGTGTGTGACATGGCCAGAGGGCTGTGTCACTGAAGAGGACGCAGTGGTCCTTGGAGAAACGTAGTCCTAGAGCTGGAGTGATGGCGGTGAGGCACCACCCAAAGAGGTTGCACTAACACATAGAGCTAATTCCCAAGACAACCATCAGGAGGCGCCAGAGTGATGAGAGAACCCTGTTACAGAGCCCTAAAGGAAGATAAAGTCATTATGAAGAAGCTAAATGAATTCTTTGCATTGGTCTTCACTGCAGAGAATGTAAGGGAGATTCCCAAACCTAACCCTTTTTTTTTTTTTTTTAGGTGACAGGTCTGAGGAATTGTCCTAGATTGAGGTGTGAGTATCAATAGAGCAGGTTTTGGGGAAAAATAAATTAAGCAGTAATAAATCACCAGAACCAAAAGGCATTCACCCAAGAGTTCTGAAGGGACTCAGATATGAAATTGCAGAACTACTATCTGTGGTATGGAAACTATCATTTAAATCAGCTTCTGTACCAGATGACTGGAGGATAACTAATGTGATGCCTATTTTTCAAAGACTCCAGAGGGAATCCTGGCAATTACAAGTCGGTAAGCCTAACTTCAATACTGGACAAATTGGTTGAAACTATAGTAAAGAACAGAATTATCAGACACATAGAAAACATGATTCATTCGGCAAGAGTCAACATGGCTTTTCTAAAGGGAACTCATGCCTCACCAACCTATTCGAATTTTTTGAGGCTGCCAACAATCGTGTGGGGAAGGGCGATTCAGTGGATATAGTGTACTTGGACTTTAAGAAAGCCTTTGACAGTAGCTCACCAAAGGCCCTTAAGTAAAGTAAGCAGTCATGGGATAAGAAGGAAGGTCCTCTTGTGGATCAGTAACTTGTTAAAAGACAGGAAACAAAGCGTAGGACTCAATGGTCAGTTTTCACAGTGGAGAGAAGTAAATAGCGGTATCCCACAGGGATCTGTACTGGGATCTGTGCTCTTCAACATATTCATAAATGATCTAGAAAAAGGGATAATGAGTGAGGTAGCACAATTTGCAGATGATATAAAATTACTCAAGATAGTTAAGTCCAAAGCAGACTGCGAAGAGTTACAAAGGGATCCTACAAAACTGGGTGAATGGGCTACAAAATGGCAGATGTAATTCAGTGTTGATAAATGCAAATTAATGCACATTTGAAAATATAATCCCAACTATACATACAAAATGATGGGGTGTAAGTTAGCTGTTAACTGTCAAGAAAGAAATCTTGGATTCACTGTGGACAGTTCTCTGAAAATGTCCACTCAATGTGCAGCAATAGTCAAAAAAACTAACAATGCTAGGAACCATTAGGAAAGGGATAAATAATAAAACACAAAATATTGTAATACCACTATGTAAATCCATGGTACGCCCACACCTTGAATACTGCATGCAGTTCTGGTTGCCCCATTTCAGAAAAGATATATTGGAATGGAAAAGGTACAGAGAAGGGCAACAAAAATGATTAAGGATATGGAACAGCTTCCTTATGAGGAGAGAGTAAAAAGACTGGACTAGTCATCTTGGAAAAGAGACAGCTAAGGGGGAATATGATAGAGGTCTATACAACCATGAATGGTGTGGAGAAAATTAAGAAGGAAATGCTCTTTACCTCTTCACATAACACAAGAATTGGGATCACCCAGTGAAATTAATTGGCAGCCGATTGAAAACAAAAACATGAAGTACTATTTCACATAATGCACAATCTGTTGCCATGGAATGTTTCCAGGGAATTTGTTGTCAAAACTTTAACTGGGTTCAAAAAAGAAGATAAGTTCCTGGAGGACAGGTCCATCAATGGCTATTAGCTAAGATGGTCAGGGATGCAACCCCATGCTCTGGGTGTCCTTAAGCCCCTGACCCCCAGATGCTGGGACTGGATGACAGAAGATGAATCACTAGGCAATTGTCCTGTTCGGTTCATTCCCTCTGAATCATATGGCATTGGCCATTTGTGGGAAGACAGGATACTGGGCTAGATCGACCACATGTCGGACCCAATATGGCCGTTCTTATGTTCTTTTGTTCTGACACTCCTGCTAATACATCCCAGAATATTTTTAATTTTTTTTGCAATAGTATTACATTGTACTACACATTTAGTTTGTTATCCACTATAACCCCTTTCTTCAGTACTCCTTCTTATCCAGTCATTTCCTATTTTGTATTTGTGTGTGTGATTATTCCTTCCTAAGTGTAGTCCTTTGCATTTGTCTGTACTGAATTTCATCCTATTTACTTCACACCATTTCTCCAGATTGTCAAAATCATTTTGAATTCTAATCCTATCCTCCAAAAGCACTTGCAACTCCTCCCAGTTTTGTATCATACACAAACTTTGTAAGTGTACTCTACATGCCATTATCCAAATCATTTATAGAGATATTGAATAGGACTGGACCAGAACAGATCCTTGTAGTACCCTACTCAATATGCCCTTCCAGCTTAGGTATGAGTTATTGATAACTACTCTCGGAGTATATGGTTTTCCAACCAGTTGTGCACCCACCGTATAATAGGTTTGTCTGGGCTATATTTCCTTAGTTTGCTTATGAGAAGGTCATGTGAGACAGTATCAAAAGCTTTTCTGAAGTTGAGATATATGCCATCTACTGCTTCCCCCCTTGTCATAAGGCTTGTTACACTGTCAAAGATGGATATTAGGTTGGTCTGACATAATTTGTTCTTGAGAAATCCATGTTGAATGTTACTTCTCATCTTATTGTCTTCTAGGTGCTTACAAACTGATTTTTTGATTATTTGCTTCATTATCTTTCCAGCTGGCTGTTCTATTCCCTGGGTTGTCCTTATTTCCCTTTTTATAGACAAGTACTACAGTTGCTCTTTTCCAGTCCTCTGAAATCTCTTCCATCCTCTATGAGTTCTCAGACATAATCGCTGAAGGCTCAGATATCTCTTCAGCCATTTCCTTAAGTATTCTAGGATGGAGTTCATCAGGCACTGTCGACTTGAAGACATCTAACTTGCCTATGTAATTCTTACCTTGTTTGGAACCTGTTTTAGCCTCACATCCTACACTGATGTTTACTATCTTAGTCATCTGATCACCACTAACCTTTTTTGGTGAAAATTGAAAAAAAATTGTGTTTAACACTTTGGCCGTTGCTGTGTTTTCTGTTATTGTCTTTCCCTCCTCATTGAGAAATGGGCCTACCCTGTCCTTGGTCTTCCTCTTGCTTGTAATGTATTTGTAAAATGTTGTTTTTCTATTACCCTGTATGTGATCACAAGCATAACCTCATGCCAGAGTCATAGTTCTTCCAACCTGCTCCAGCTTAGTTCTCCACCGTTTAATACAGCTACACCTAACATGATGAATGGAGCTGACAGGCATGATTGAACCTGGGACCTCTGGAGTTAAATGCACGAGTCTCTACTACATGAGCTAAAAGCCAACTGGCTCTTAGCTAAGGCTGTAGCAGACTCATTAATCTTCCTCTAAGTGGCCTCGGTGCCACTAGATGGGCCAGAACACCACACCCAGGAGGTGTGTGGGTTACAGTTGGAATAAGTGCAAATCCTTGGAGATTTTCTAACTATTACAAGGCTGTTGAGCCAGTCTGTACTAGTTTCAACAAGTGTAATGATGCCTCTTTTTGGCAGGTGTGCTAAAACCTCCTTCAGCAGGTCCACCAGGGCTATTGGGTCTCTGCTTCAGTAATCTCCCAGGCTGCACATGGGGGTCTATTTCCAACTTCAGCCTGCCCTTCAGGTGCCCGTCTCCTTGACATATGTCTTTAGAGTCTGTTATACGGTGACTGTTCTCCCTCCTCTCTCACCTTGAGGATATTCTGTGTTTGTCCTGTGATTAGACCCATGGCTTGCAATGTCCTGTTGCCCCGCAGTGGGTGGCACTCTTGTGTGTCAATGTCATGGGATGTACAGGCTCCATGCTGGCTTGGCAACTACAGGGTTAATGGAAAACTGACTACCTGCTCATCTGGGGCCGATTGATGGCCTTGCAGCAGCTGCAAGGGTAAAAGGGCTGTAAGGCAGGAGGGCAGGGTGGCTGCCAGAGAGACGGTGGGACTAGAGAGGAGATCCCTTCAGCAGGCTGGCAAGGAACTGCCAGAGAAGTCAGCATTCCAGGGAGGGAGAACCAGGGTGAGAGGTTTGGGTAAGCCTACAGAGGAGGGAGCCTTGTCTCTGTGGCCTTGTCTTTGAAAGAGTGCCATTTAATCTTACTGATGTAAGCAGAGTCAGGATGAGCTCTACCCTGACATCTGGTGGTGAATTGTGGCGAGTTGTGCAAAAGTACTTCAGGGACTGATCTTGTTTGCATAGGCACACCCACTCCGCCTAGCATGAGCCCACAGCTGCCCAAATGGTCACTTTGGCTGCTGTGGGATCCCCAGTTTCTCTGTTATTGGGGCAGGAAGAATAAAGTGTTGTTACTCTGATTATGTGAATCAAGGCCAGTGGAACTGTTTTATGACAGAGGGACTCACCATCAACTAAGTAGCACTCGCTAGACAAGGGGCATGGGTTCCAAAACCCAGTGAATTGAGAGGGAGGGGTAGGTAGTTGTAGCTGGTGGTGCAGGTGCCCCTTTGCGGGCCTGAAGCACCAATTGTACCATCTTCTACCTCTACTGTTGAATATCAGAGCTAATTTTGTTTCTATTAGGAGCTTAGTTAGAGTTGGCTGAGCTGAATTCATTTTGGGCCAATGGTGCACCAGCACTGGGGTTCTCCTACTACAAGCTAAAATCACTAAAGGGCTAAAGTTATTAAGAGCTGAGATCATTGAGTGCTGTGTTAGCTAGTGGGGGAGTCTGAAGATATATTGCTAAGTGGCTGGCAGAGTGAAGCAGTTTGTGGGACGGTTGGAGTGGCCCACAGGATGGCTAGTGGAGCAGTTGCTGGGCTGGCTGGAGTGGCTCATGGGATGGCTGGCAGAGCAAAGCTGTTTGTGGGCTGGCTGGAGCGGCTCACAGGTAGAGCAGCCGACCGAGGGAGGGCTCCCAGAAGAAGTGCTGGTTCTCAGTGGAGTCATAACCCTACCTGCTGAAGCCCAGGAAGAGGTGATTGCTAATTAAACAAGCCATGATGTTTGTGTAAAACCAGGGCAGAAGATTGCAGACATCTTTGAGCCTGAAACCATTGTGAGACCCCAGTGTAACGCTGAAGTTCCGGCGATGGATCCTGCAAAGTTTGACTTTGGGGACTCACCGTTGTCTGAGGAGTGGAAGGATCGCCTGAGGAAGAAGCTTTGCGAGAAATCCAAGGTATTCTCACTGCATGAGTGGGACACCACATCAGGCTACAAGATCCCCGACCCTTCAGGGAGAGATCTAGGAGAATTGCTCTCTCTGAGATGGAAGACATACACCATCATCTTCAAGAGCTGATCGCGAATGGTATCATTACAGAGTCCCGAAGCCCCTACGCCTCTCCCATTGTGGTGGTTCGTAAGAAGAGTGGGAAAATCCGAATGTGTATCAACTACCTCACCCTAAACAGGCGCACTACAGTTGATCAATACACCATGCCTCGAGTACAAGATGCCTTGGACTGTTTGCTGGGTAGCCAGTGGTTCTCTGTGTTGGATCTTCGGAGTGAATACTACCAGATCCCTCTGGGAGAAGAAGATAAGGAGAAGACAGCCTTCATCTGCCCATTAGGGTTCTACCAGTTCGAACGCATGCCCCAAGGGATTTCTGGGGCACCTGCCACATTTCAACGTCTTATGGAGAAAGTCGTGGGACACATGAACTTACCACAAGTGTTAGTTTACTTGGATGACCTATTTGTGTTTGGAAGAACCTTGGAGGAGCATGAAGAAAGACTTCTTAAAGTGCTTGATAGGTTGGAGGCGTATGGTTTGAAGCTTTCAATTGACAAATGCCAGTTCTGCCGAACGTCAGTGAAGTATGTGGGTCACATCGTGTCCCAAGAGGGTGTGAGTAATGATCCCGATAAAATGGAAGCACTCACTACCTGGCCACGTCCAAGTAACTACAGAGAACTCAAGACCTTTCTTGGATTTAGTGGCTACTACCGCAGATTTGTGAAGAACGATGCTACGATTGTAAAACCTCTGAATGATCTTACCAGGGGATACCAGTCTAACAAGAACAAATCTAAGACCAAGAATAAGAGGAGGCCTCCAAAGCCTCATGTGCAGAGACACTATGGCCCCTTCGAACCGTTTGGTCCATGGTGGGATGAGAGATGCGGAAGGGCTTTTTAGGAAATCATTACTCACCTAACTCATGCTCCCATCCTAGTCTTTGCTGAGCAAACTGTTTATCCTACATACTGATGCCAGTTTGGAGGGTCTGGGAGCAGTCCTGTACCAGGAGGTGGAAGGCAAACGTAAACCTGTAGCCTTTGCCAGCCGAGGACTGTCTGATAGTGAAACTCGCTATCCCACCCACAAGCTGGAGTTCTTGGCCTTGAAATGGGCCATCACTGAGAAATTTCGAGACTACTTGTATGGTGCTTAGTTCCAGGTGTGGACAGACAACAACCCACTGACTTATGTGTTAACAAGTGCTAAGTTGAATGCTACAGGGCAGAGATGGGTGGCTGCCTTGGCTAGCTATGTGTTCAGCATTCAATACCGATCACGGAGAAGCAATGTAGATGCAGATGCATTGTCCAGGCGTCCGCAGGCACCCGAGGTTGCTGTGATACCCATGGATGGAGTGAGAGCTATTTGCAGTGTGAGTCGCCGAGAGCCAGAAGCCCATAAAAGCCTTCATGGATGTGTTGCCGAAGCTTTGGGTGGGTTCAAGCTTCTCTATTGCATCTTCTAGCTTATGTATGAGGAAGATCTTTCTGAAGCCATGGTACTCAGGTCTATGTGCATGTTTTTGAATGATCTTTGTCTTTCCTCCTGAATACTCCATCTTGCATGTTTTTGCAATGGTTCTATCCTCAACATCATATTTGAGCCTGCTCATCTTGGCATAATGTTTGAACAGCATATTCGCAGGATTTGTTGTCTAATACCTCTGCACTTTTACTTTTCAGGATATTGGTATTATTTAAATTGCAAGCCTTTGTCTGTTTGTTCTCAATTTGCTTCGGTATCATCCATAGATCTTTTTCTCTGTGAGGATCCAGTCTTATTAAACTAAACTGGCTCTTTGTTAATGCGACTATTTACAGAGCTGCAGCAATTGTAGCTTAGCATTCGAGCCATGTGCACACAGACTGACCTGCTGGTGCCTCCTCCATACTCTTCCCTCCTGCAACTTGTGCTTCTCCCTCTAAGTTCCATGCTGGTTGCTACAATTTCTAGTCATCATTCAACCTTTGTGACATTAGTGATCCTGTCTCCTGGGTAGAATGTACTGCTACTCTGGGCCAGGAAGCATGACTGCTGACTATATATTCATCCTCACTTTCTGCCCTAATTTGATGTACAGTGAAGAAAAGTGGGGGCAAGGAAATGATTACACGGAGCAGTAAACAGGTGAGGTGGGGAGAAGGAAGAATTTCCTCATTGCCTGAAGGACTGCATATGAGCGGAGCTGAATGAATAATTGTTTTTTTTTGTGTGGTTTGGTTGCAGTTCCAAAATTTAAAAAAAATTGGTTAGCATTAAACTAAATCTATTTTTTTTTAAAATTTTGGTGACACAAAAAAGTTAATTTGGGGCCTGTTCCAGAGCAGGATTTCAAACTTGGCTTTCCCACATCCACTGGGCTACATGTTACGGGAGGACAGGGGGGAGGGAACAGCAGCACCACCTCCTCCTTCTCCTCTGGCCATTTTACGAATGGCTGAAACTACTCATGTCAAATTTTCAATAGTTTTAGACTGACTGAAACCACATTTCTCGCTAAATACATGACCTGTCTGAAAGACTTTCCCAGCTCCACTTCCGTGTGACATTTCAGTTAGGATGACTGAGAGTGTGACAGTTGGGTCAAATCTGTGACAGTACTGCAGCTACACAACCCCTCCACGTGGCTGTCACTCACAAGGAACGTGCAGGCCTCCATGATTTTTGTTCTGTAAATTACATTACAGTCCTAATGCCAAAATAACAATTCTATCTGAGAACTTTTTCAGTTTAACAAAGTGTTCATGGTGTATTCCCTTTCTGCAGGGAGACAAAAAGCCCTTCAGTACATTGAGTCAAAGCTAAAAATGCAGAAATACAGAAGCAGGAAACTAAAGCTGAGAGAGGTCCTGGAAATCACCCAAGAAAGTGTAAAGAACTGGACTCCCCAGACAACAGAAGATTTACCTTGGCATTTCCTGAGGAAGCTCATGGCTCTGAATGGGACGGCCAGAAGCACAAAGCTTGAGAACAGGGCACCTGGTGATCAAACACTAATTATGGACAAAGAGGAGCTGGGTATTCATGAAGATTTTTTTTTTCTCAGTGACACAGACACCAGTGATTCTCTGAACCCCCTCGATGTTCTCTGTGCCGTTCTGCTTTGCTCAGACAGTTTCCTACAGCAGGAGATCCTGTCCAAAATGTCCATGTGCCAGTTTGCCCTCCCTCTGCTGCTCCCTGCCCTCGACACCCCCAAGTGCACCCTAATGCTGTGGGCCATGAGAGACATTGTGAGGAAGTGGAGGCCGCACTCCCTGGCAGAGAGCAGAGGGTTCAGAGAGGAGAGCCTGGTGCTCACCAAAATGCCAACCCTTTCCTTTGTGCGGCTGGGGAGCTGCAGCTTCTCCAAGTCCAAACTCCTCAATGAGGTTCTCAGCCCCTCCCAGCAGCACCACGATTTCTTTATCCATCGGGACATGGACTCTGGGAACATCCCTCGGGAAATCACAGATGGGCTGGTCGAGATTTCCTGGTATTTCCCTGGAGGGAGGGAGAAATTGGATCTTTTCCCAGAGCCCATCGCGGTTACAAATCTGCGTGGAGACATTGAGTCCCACTGGCTACAATTTAGCTTTTTAACAGTGGTCTCCTCAGCAGTGTTCATAGTTACTGAGAGCATCAGTGAGAAAGACTATGCACTGTTATCATCTCTGCAGGAATCGTCCACTAAATACTACTTCATCTTTAATAATCAGGCTGCGACATCCAAGGAAACACTGGGATTCCTGAACAAGTTGGCCCCAGTGCTGAAACTGAACAACTCACATGTGCTGCAGAAAGGACGTGCCACAAATCAGGCGGCGTATGTAAAAGTTCTGCAGTCTAGAATAGCAGCTATAATGAAATCTTCTCCCAAGAGAGTGAGTATAGAAGCCATGGCTGAGACAGCACGTCAATTAGGCATCCAGGTAGATGAGGATAACAAGGAATGTCTGAGTGCCAGTAAATATGCCAAGGAAATCACCGTACAAATAAAAGAAGTGGCAAAGTACAAGAGGAAAAAGCTGAGACTCCAAGGGGAGACATGGAAAAACTTGGCTGAAGTGGAAAAAGAGCTGTGCCGAATGAGAAATCAAGGAGACACCCCTCTTGAGAAATACAAGTCTCAACTGAAAAAGAAATTAATGGATTTACGTGCTCAGCAGAATGAACATGACCTGACTGATGGTTTGACTACATTTATTACTGGACTAGGCCTACTGCCTCCCATGGAGAAACATTACTTCCTGAAATGGATGAAGTTTGACCTGGATCA
>QXTE01000635.1:0-12925 GCA_003942145.1 Platysternon megacephalum | reverse complement strand
GATAGTTATCAACATGACAATGAGCTGGCCACACTGGTGATTGGACTGAGTGACATAACCATCGTTAACATGGCCATGGAGAACGCCACTGAAATGAAAGATATTCTGCAAATCGTGGTCCATGCATTTCTCAGAATGGATGAAATTGGGCAAAAAGCCAACTGCCAGTTTGTGCATCAGAACGTCAGTGATGTGTCTGCGCATGAACAGAACATGAGGGACAGGAAACACCTCCTGGAGCAGCTGAATGAAATGACCAAAGCTGCAGCAAACATGGAAAAGAAAGGCAGGGAGATGAAATTTTCTGATATTATGGATTATGATCTGGAAAAACACAATTGGTACATTCCTGCTCTGTGGCATGGAGTCCCGCCCATGGCTCCAGTGAATTTGGGATACAGTGAAAAGGTTTATGAATTAAAGAAATATTTGTTTGAATTTCTGAAAGGCTGTTCACAAAAGAGATCTCCCAAGGACATTCCCCAATTTCTTGAATGGGTGAGGAGCCTGTGGAATGCTGTAAAACATGAGAACTTCATTTTCAGCTTTAGAAACAGTCTCGTCGCTGAAGCCTATAACCAGCTCTCTGTGAATTATACAGAGTGGGAATGGGGTTTCCGCAAGATGATGCACCTCTGGGTATCTGAAAAGGAAACTTTCATCCAAAATCAGCCACCAGATAAACTAGACGCCAATGTTTTAACCAAACTAAAGAATGAGGCACAGGACAAACTGAGGCAAGAAGCAGAAAAGGTTTTGGATCATTTAATTGAATATTTTGAAAGTGGAGCAGCAAATCTGCACCTGATAGAAAAGTACAAAGAAGATTTTAGGAGAAGTGCAAATGGTCTGAAGAATGAACTGGAGAATTATTCATTCAGCAAGTTGAAAGAAGCAATTGAAATTAGAAAAGGCCAACATAAAACAGACATTATCCTCTCAAAGTACAAGAAAAAAATTGAAGAGAAAGTTGACAGGCTTCTGAACTATTGCAGGGAAAGCAAATGCAAACTAAATAATGATGAACAGGAGAAAGAATTTGAAACCATGTGGAGAGAAACATTGTCAGAATTATCACTCATTCCTTTACTGAAACGTGTCATATATGAAAATATGGAGTTCCAGCTGAGAAAAGACCTAGAGAATAAGGGGAGTGCAGTCTGGCAGATGTTGGAGGGTGCGAGATGCTTGCCTACTTATGAAACACAAAATTTCGAAATGAAAAAGGAATACTTAGACTTAAACATATTCAAAGGTCTGAAAACATTAATGTCAGCTGTGAAAGAACCCTTTACACAGGAATACTGGCATAAAACAGAGGTTCTAGCTAAATCCGTAATAGATGAGTGCAATAGTTACACTGAAGAAAAGGCAAATTGCAAAGCAGATTATGATGAAACTTACTGCAGAGAGTTGTTGCGGATGATTAACGAGCAGCTTCAGCAGGCGAATGTTCAAAAGCTTCACACCAGCGCTTGCTTTGAAGTTGACCTGAAGCTTCACATTTTGGGGGATGCAGCTCGTGCATTTCAGAAGATGCATGAAGAATTCATTAAAGAAAATGATCCTCTGCAGCGTCTGGGGAAACTGAAACCTCAGTATCTCTCCACATTCAAAGCTCTGTACTTGGAGAAGGATGAGTGTCAAAAGAGGGCCTGGAATTTCTGTGATCAGTGTCTGAGACCTGCCCTGGTGGACTATGTGAACAAGAGACTTGGGACAGAAATCGTGGACAACGTTCTCAGCAGTGAACGGTCTGCTGAGTACAGCACCCGGAGCTTTTTCCAATTCTTTGTTCTGAAGCAGCTGTTGGAAGAAAATGACTTTAACAATTATGTGCAATACACAAGGAGTTATGTATATTTTATCAAAACCCGGATACGAAGACACTTGTTAACGCTCTACAAAGAGAAGGCAAGATTGGGAGATTTGGAGAAAAGGATTTTATCCCCAATAATTAATAAACTCAGCGATGTTCTTAAAAACTCCAAAGGTGAGGCGACTAATACAGTCTCTGCCTTTTTAGACAACTTTTGTGAAAAGCTGCAGCAGGACCTAGTCATTCCCAGGGATAGCTTAGAAGTGATACTGTTTAAAAACACAGCCAGTGCAGACCAATTTTCAGCTTTTATAGAACAGTTTATTCCTGATCTGGAAAAACAAGTTTTATCCACTTTTGAAAATCTGGAAATTCAGTCAAAACTCTCAAAACTTGCAGTGAAGCCCCAGGATGAAATCTTCAAGCGAGTGTTTGGCTGTGGGAAGCAGTGTCCATTCTGTAAAGTCCCCTGTGAAGCAGGAGCCCCTGTTCATGACGAGCATTTTGCATCAGTGCACCGACCTAAAGGATTAGGGGAATACCGGTGGAATAAAACAAGAGTACTTGTCTATGATATATGCTCCTCTTCTGTGGATTCAAATAACTCATTCAGATGTTCAGAGACAAAAGGGGAGTTTCATCCTTATAAAGATTATCGCAAATATTTTCCAGACTGGAAAATCCAGCCAGATCCCAGCATCACAGCTTCCGATTACTGGAAGTTTGTTTTCAAGGAATTCAATGACCAGTTTGCTGATGAGTTTGATGCTCTCCCTGCCGATCTCCCTGAGGACTGGGGTAAAATAACCAAAGAGCAGGCACTGGATAGCCTAAAGGAAGCCTTTACATTGAAATCAAAAACAGGCTGAGAAACTCTGTTGTGACTGGAGAGTTACAGAAGTTAATTTCCATTAAATGTAATGTTGGTTCTCTTTTAATATCAGACACAGTTTGCAGCTTCCAAACAGATAAAGAAACAATGCTATTTCACATTTCACATCACATATCGATGTATGGCAAAATTAAATATGAGGGAAAGACCCAGATGTGGAGATTCTGCACCTTTGTTCTAAGGAGCAAATCGCCAAAATCCCAATTTGTCCTCACCACTGCATTTTGCTGATACAGTGGTACCATCCAGTGACCTGCAAACCTTTCCCACATGAGTGTTCCCTCCAAGAGCCCCCCAATACCAACCATCCACTTCTGCTACTTAAAAGCAGCAAAGAATCCTGTGGCACCTTATAGACTAACAGACGTTTTGCAGCATGAGCTTTCGTGGGTGAATACCCACTTCTTCGGATGCAAGACTTGCATTCACCCACGAAAGCTCATGCTGCAAAACGTCTGTTAGTCTATAAGGTGCCACAGGATTCTTTGCTGCTTTTACAGATCCAGACTAACACGGCTACCCCTCTGATACCTTCTGCTACTTAAAGGATCAATATCCTGTGCTTTTATGGCTAATCTGACACAGCCTGGCCCTGATGTTCACCTTCTCTGGGGTAACACACAGGAGGGGGAAAGTACTTCAGAAACACCAAGGAGAGAGGTTTGCAGCGTAACATAATGGGGAAGGGAGGGATGCAGCCAGCAACCCCGAAAGACCCTGAGGATTCAAAGGGAATCACCACAAATCCAACAGACTTTGAGGCTCCATGGGAAACCCATCCCAGGGAATGGTCTTTCCCTCTGACCTGCTCTCTGCCCCGCACACCTCTCTCATCCAGGGCAGTAAGGCTAAGAAGCCATGGTGCATTGGCTATTCGCCCTGTGATTGCCGGCCACCCTCTGCATAGGGGGTGCTGTGGAGAGAAGCCAGGGAAGGCAGTTAGTGCTGCTAAGAAATCTGTGGTCCCAGCTGGAATGTCACATACTGCCATTTTGGCTAATACTTGCCTGGGTTTCCTCCCCGCTGCATGCATGGTATGGTTTGCCCCAGCTCCGTCTGTAACATCCATATGGATCCTTCTGGATGAAAGTGGCTATAAAGATGTGAATGAACATTACAGTCATTCCTGTTGTATTCAAACATGATTTTAAAATTGCTTTAAGGGAGCTGTGACAGCCAAGGCCGAGTTTCACTGCCATGTCTTTCACCGGCTATATAAATACTGATGATTTGATTATTTACTGTCCTATGATTTTTGCCTGATCTCATTTGCTTGTTAGCCAGATACTGTATAAGCCCCAGTTCAGGCCAACCAGGAGCTTCATAAAATGAAATTCTAAAATGCCATGTTTGACTGATGTTGATTTATTTTGTGTATAAATTATCACAATTTTCAAAGAAAATTAAACGAGAGAAATGGTTTCCAGGAGAGAAAGACGAGGTTTTGCATCTGAAAAAGTGGGTTTTTTACCCATGAAACCTTATGCCCAAATAAATCTGTTAGTCTTTAAGGTGCCACCAGACTCCTCGTTGTTTTTGAGGTTTTGAGAGAGGAGCATCCTGCGTACAATTTTTTTTTTCCTATTGATTTTTCATGAATAAATGTTGCACCAATTAGCTGCCATCGATAAAGTTTAAAACCGATCTATGTATATTTTTATTTTCCCTTTGAGAATAACGTGGATAAAAGACACGTTTAAGTGCTCATTGTTCAAAAAATAAATATGTAGGTGTGCCCACAAGATGTATAATGCAGCCCTAAACACACACTTTTCTGTCTAACCCACCTCATTCCCCATATGACGAAGAGACTGGCACTGCCCCTGTGGATCTGTACTGAGCTTTGCTGGCTACTGATGAGAAATTTTCTCCTTTTACATTGCGGGGGATGGGCCAGGAAGGGAAGTGGTGGGTGCTGCCCCATCCAAGGGATAAAAAAAAAGCCTAGAAATCTCACTTTTTTGGCAGACATGCAAGGGCCTTACACTCAGCTAGGTGCCATTTCTCTGTGTGTCTGTAATGGGAAAACTTTTGAACACCTCATCTGATCAATTCCAAAATTTCAGCCAGTGCTCTGGGCACCAATGGCCAGGACCCTTTTCGTTTTGGGGGAAATCAGTAAACTAAAAAGAGGGAAATGGGGGACACATGAAGCTCCTGGCATCCATTTAGCACAGTCACATCTTCAAGCACCTCTGCAGTTGTCTATACAAAAAACTAGCTGATGGATGGATTAATGCCTCCAGCATAACAGCACCCCCCAGCTCAGATCTGCCCATCCTCCCAGTGGAGTGTAAGATGTTGTCCACCTGAATGACTGATCTCCCAGAAAAAAAAAATAGGGAGGAGGGATGGAAGAGGGAATGGGGATGTATATATGGGAGAAGGGGGACATGCACACAGCCCAGGGCATGGGGGGAGAATGCGGGAGCCTGGTGTGAAGGGCTCACATAACTCCTGGTAACAGGTGTGATGCTGACAAACCAGCTCAGGCCAGAGCCATAGGCCAATTCACTTGTGTGTGAATATCAAAGGTGTTAAATGTATTAGTATATATTCAGGCCAATTCACTTGTGTGTTAATAGAGATCAAAGGAGATATTAATTGTATTGTTTTCACCTAACTATATCTTGTTGTTTACTATTACATTATATTTACATTATGCATGTCTAGATTATCCTAGATTAAAGTGTGTGTTAATATAAGAGTATATTCGGATGTTAGAACTTCATGAAACTAATGGAATGTTACTTGTATTGTTTTCATGTATCTATTTGTATTATAATATAATGGCAGGCAGCTATATTATGTCTATGCCTGTAACTAAATAACTCATCAAATGCAAATGAAGAAGAGAGCTAAATTCAAAAGCAATTGGCCGTTAGAACAGTGAGCTTGTTGTCTGGAGAAGAAGCTATCCGTACCGATCCAAAGGAAAATCCTTTTTCTCTGGACTCTTTGGATTCTAACAGGGTGGAATAATGGAAGATGGAGATCCCCAGAGTTATTCTGGGTAGCCCTGAACTGGCAGATTACTACATCTCTGCTATCATTTTGGATTTACAAACTTTGACTCACCTGTTAATGTATTTTACCTGCTTTAACCTCTCAATAGCTTTCATTTCTTTTTCTCAACTAATAAACCTATAGTTAGTTTACTATAGAATTGGCTGCCAGTGTTGTCCTTATTGTAAGATCCAGAGTACTAATTGATCGGGGGGAAGTGACTGGTGTGAAGCTTCCCAAATGCAAAGTTTTTCCTCCTACTGCCTTGAAGAGACAATGTTAGTTTTTACAAGCGTAGCAGGAACAACATCTTTCAATGGAGTGCTTTGGATTGGTAAGATCCCTTTGGTCACCACACTCTCTGTTCCCAAAAGGTTAGCTGGACTCTCCTCTCCAGGAGATCTGAACCCCTGTCTCCGCTTAAAACCTGAACCACAGGTGAGGGGTTTGGCATTTCAGATGCAAATCCTTCACCCTCCTCCTGGGGAAATGCCTCCCTACAAAAGGTGGGCAGACCCTCCTCTCCCCCCTCACCTTCCATCTGGACTTCCCTCTCTGAGCTCCTCCGGAGGCACACACCCCTGTGTCCTCCAAAAGGGAATGTGTCCCTGATCCAGCTGTGGGCTCACAGCTACCAACTATGACAGACCTTTCACTGGCCAGCAAAATCCCGCCCCCTTTCACTCGGGTTGGGCTGGCACCCAGCTACAGAGTCCTTGGGGTCTGTTCCCACTGAAGCTGTCATCAGGACCCCAACTTCCACCTCCAGGATACATGTCCCTGTGCATCCTGGGACAGAGCCTGTCCCCTGCTGAACTGCAACTTCCTGGCAGCAGCTGGGACTGTCTCCCTGCTACTAGGTGAAACATCCCCCTCCCCCAGGGAGATGATCACAGGAAAGGAGCTGGCTTTATCCACCCCCTCTCACAGGGACCTGCCTTGAGCCCTGGGGCTACAGGAACTGGCCTCAACCATCCCTGCCCCCAGCAGCCCATTTTCCATTACTACAGAGGCAGGGCTGCCCAGCGGATTCAGGGGGCCTGGGGCAAAGCAATTTTGGTGGCCCCTTCCATAAAAAAAAGTTGCAATACTATAGAATACTATATTCTCATGGGGGCCCCTGCGGGGCCCGGGAAAAATTGCCCCACTTGCCCCCGCCCCGGGTGGCCCTGGGAAAAATAAACATTTAAAAACCTTCCACATCTCAGCACAAACCCAGTTTTGAGAAAACTTCTTTTCAAGTAAACTTCTTTAGTCACCTTTACAAGGTATCACTGGTTCTCAGCATCAGCTAGTGCTAAAAGGCACTAAAGCTCATTAAAAGTGTTGGACAAATATTTTCCGTCAAAACTTTTTTTGGATCGAAAACTAGGGGTTTTTTAAAAGCAGAAAAAAATCACGGACAATGTCTGCTTTCCTTCAAAATTTGTTGTGTTTTTTTTAATTGAAAAGCTGAAATTAGTCTGCCAAAACCTGACCATGGTTTGGGGTTTCAGATGTGTGTGGCCAAATATTTGCTGCTTCCTGTGTTTGATTGTTTAAAGAAACAATAAAAAAAATCTTAAATCCAAAACTTTTGAACCACCTCAGCTTGTGACCAATTGCCTGAGCCCATCCAGTCAGAGATTTTTCCAGGTTTCTGATACTCTGCTAGCTTCCTTGACTCATATCTGTCTCCATAACTTTGGGTTCATTTAGGTTAGAACATAAGAATGGCCATACTGGGTCAGACCAAAGGTCCATCCAGCACAGTATCCTGTCTTCGGACAGTGGCCAATGCCAAGTGCCCAAGAGGGAGTGAACCTAACAGGCAATGATCAAGTGATCTCTCTCCTGCCGTCCNAGGGGGTCACAAGGTTATTACTGGGGGTCGTGAGCTGTCAGCCTCCACCTCAAACCCCGATTTGCCTTCAGCATTTATAATAGTGTTAAATATATAAAACAGTGTTTTTAATTTATAAGGGGGGGTCGCACTCAGAGGTTTGCTATGTGAAAGGGGTCACCAGTACAAAAGTTTGAGAACCACTGAATTAACCCCTCTGGAGCCTTGGGGAATGGAGGGGAGGGGGGTCTCCCTTGGTAGGGTTAGGAAGGAGGTAGGTGGTGTAGGATATTGCTCTTCTCATGTGATTCCCTCCCCCATGGCTCTCTTGGCTCTATCACTGTTAATCTAAAGTGGCTAATTTTAAATGAAGCTCCCCTCCCCTGACATGAATCTCCCTATGGCACTGAAATTAAATGTAGACTATAATTTGGCATTTGAGAAGTGAAAGGGATGGTAGCCCTAAGGGAAAAGATAACAGCTTGGCTCTTTGTGTTAAATAGCTGTCGGCAAGCCTCAAACTGCTGAATGAGCTTTAGGGTAGGGAAGGCTGTGCCTCCCCAAACAGCCTCAGAATCCCCGACCCATCCTGCTCCTTGTCCCCTGACCGCCCCCCCGAAACCCCTCCCAACCACCNGTCTCCCTTGGTAGGGTTGGGAAGGAGGTAGGTGGTGTAGGATATTGCTCTTCTCATGTGATCCCTCCCCCATGGCTCTCTTGGCTCTATCACTGTTAATCTAAAGTGGCTAATTTTAAATGAAGCTCCCCTCCCCTGACATGAATCTCCCTATGGCACTGAAATTAAATGTAGACTATAATTTGGCATTTGAGAAGTGAAAGGGATGGTAGCCCTAAGGGAAAAGATAACAGCTTGGCTCTTTGTGTTAAATAGCTGTCGGCAAGCCTCAAACTGCTGAATGAGCTTTAGGGTAGGGAAGGCTGTGCCTCCCCAAACAGCCTCAGAATCCCCGACCCATCCTGCTCCTTGTCCCCTGACCGCCCCCCCGAAACCCCTCCCAACCACCACCCCGGGACCCCACCGACCCCCCCTGCTCCCTGTCCCCAGACTGCCCCGACCCCTATCCACCCCCCGCCGAGTCCTGACAGACCCCCGGAACTCCCACGATCCAATGCCCCATTCCCCATCCCCCATCCCCTGACCGCCCCCCCAAGAACCTCTGCTGCCTCCCTGTCCCCTGACTGTCCCTGGGACTCCCTGCCCCTTATCCAACACCCCACCCCCACCCCCAGTCCCCTTACCATGCCACTTACCCCCGCCTCCCCCCTCTCCCGGAGCCTCAGCGTGCCATGTCCAGGAGCGGCCCTGGACAGCGCTGCAGTGGTGTGGCTCCAGCGGGACCTGAGCTCGCAGCCCCACCCCCTTACCACGCGGCTCTGAGTGGGAGGAGCTCAGGCCCCGCTGGAGCCACGCCGCTGCAGCGCTGTTCAGGACCGCTCCTGGACGCAGCGCACTGAGGCACCAGGGGATGGGGGAAGGCGGAGGCGGGGCTGGGGGCTCAGAGATTCTCGTAGGGGCCTGGGGCAAATTGCCCCACTTGTCCCCCCCTCTGTGCAGCCCTGTACAGAGGAATTAAAGAGACACTCTCCTATTTCACCAGCAGCACCTGTGACTTCACCCTCCCCTCTGGGGTTTTCAACACAAGATTCCATCTTGCTGGGACCCTAGGACAGATTCTGCCACATCAAAAAAGTCATTTCCCAGTAGAAACGGTGCAAAATTATGTGCCACCGCTGCAATAGTCAGTTCAGCCTGCAAATCACCAGTTTCTATGTGTACTTTAGCTAAAGGTGCAAGGACTTTGTAACCTCCCACCAGTTCTAATTCTGCCATTTTCCCTGGCAACAAATCCTTCTCATGGATCAGGTCCCTCCTGACCACAGAAATCTCTGCACCAGTGTCTTTCCAACCTTGGAGTACTATGCCATTAAGCTTAACAGCATGAAAATGCTCACTGCTTGGTTGTGTAGAACCAACCTTTACAAATCCTGTGTGGTAAGAGGCAGTAGCCTGGGATGCCCCTGTGCTCTGAGAAGCAGCAGTTCCATGTGTTACCTGCTGCCTGTTCCCACTCAGCCCAGGGCATCTATTCCTCAGGTGCTCAGTGGAATTACAATGATAGCACCTTCTGGGCTTCTCTGCTTGTACAGGAGACTTGAGACGAGTAGCAGGGGAATGGGGAGGTGAATGCCCAGCCTCCATTTTCTCAGGGGTAAAATGGTGATTCTGCTTTCCACCAACCCTATACCCCTTTGCCAGTGGTTTATGTTTAATTGCAGCTTGTGATTGCTCATAAGAATCTGCAAACCCAGCTAATTCACCCACTGCAGCCACCTTTTTGACCCACAAATACAGTTTTACATCATCACTGCACATATTCAGGAACTGCCCCCCAAACTCCCTCCTCCTCCCATCCTAGGCCCCCCCCGCCCCCGTTTTCCCCTCCAATGCCAGCAGCATTGTGTGCCTCCCATTCCCCCCATACCAGGGGTTTTGTGTCCCCTATTCCTCACTCTCCCAATGACTGAGTCCACAATTCTCCCCCCATGGCAGGGGCTCTGAATGTGTCCCCATTCCCCCATTCCCCCCCCCCCCCCCCCCCCCCCCCCCATATCCCCTCACTCCCTCCATACCAGAGTTCCCTAGTCTTCCATCCATGAGGAGTTATGTGTGCCCCCCATTACTCCCTCCCTCTATACCAGGGCCCCCTTCTCTCTCAGGCCAGGAGCGCTGTCTGCCCCCCATTCCCAACTTCCCCTCCATGCTAGGGGTTCTGTGTGCCCCCTTCTCCAAACCAGGTTCCCCCAATTTCATGCTATCTGGAGTGGCTCACAACTGTGAGTGCCAATCTCAGGTCAGACTGTCAGAAAACAGGGCAGCCACCCCAAGCCGGTGGTGTGGTCTGTAATTAGATTTCATCAACCAATAGCAAATGTGAACTCCTGGATAGCTGTTCCAGTCTTACCGGGGAGTCACAGACAGTCCACTTCAGCTTTCCAGCCCATCTTACCATGCAAACAAACTGGACTTAGTGATAATGGTCACATAAACCAAAAATCACCCCACATCAGGTGGCTCCCACTCCCAAGACACCAGTCACTTCCCCCTCATCGATTGGTAATCTGGATCTTACACCAAGGACAACACGGGTAGCCAATTCTATAGTTAACTAACTATAGGTTTATTAGCTGAGAAAAGAAATTAGTGTTATTGAGAGGTTAAAGCAGATAAAATACATTAACAGGTGAGTCAAAGTTTGTAAACCCAAAAGGTTAGCACAGATGTAGTAATCTGCAGTTCAGGGCTACCCAGAATAACTCTGGGGATCTCCGTCTTCTTGTTTGGATTCTAACAGGGTGGAATAACTAAACAGTCCAGAGATAAAGGATCTTTCTTTGAATCAGTACTTATAGCTTCTTCTCCACACAACAATCAGAGCAGTGTTCTTACTCACACAATGGCCAATTGCTTTGAATTTAGCACTCTTCATTTGCATTCGATGAGTTCTTTAATTACAAGCTTAGACATAATATAATTGCCTGCTTTTACATTATAATAAGAATAGATAAATGAAAACAATACAAGTAACATTCCATTAGTTTCATGAAGTTCTGACATCTGAATACACTCTTAGATTAACACACACTTTGATCTAGGTCTGTTTAATCACCAGGTATGCATAATGTAAATGTAATGTACTAGTAAACAACAAGATATAGTTAGGCAAAAACAATACAATTAACATCTCCTTTGATCTCTATTAACACACAAGTGAATTGCCTGAATATATACTAACACACAAGTGAATGGGCTTTTGGCTCTGGCCTGAGCTGGTTTGTCAGCCTCACGTCTGCCACCAGGAGTTATGTGGCATTCTCCCCCCAGGCCATGGGATGTGTAGATGCCCATCTATACATCCCCATTCCCTCTTTCATCCCCCCTCCATATTTTTTTTTTCTGGGAGATCAGTCATTCAGGTGGACAACATCTTACACTCCACTGGGAGGATGGGCAGAGCTGAGCTGGGGGGTGCTGTTACGCTGGAGGTATTAATTCAGCCATCAGCTAGTTCTTTGATCTATAGACAACTGCAGAGGTGCTTGAAGATGTGGCTGTGCTAAACAGATGCCAGGAGCTTCATGTGTCCCCCATTTTCCCCATTCTGGTTTACTGATTTCCCCTAAAATCAAAAGGGTTCTTGCCATTGGTACCCAGAGCACTGCCTGAAATTTTGAAATTGATCAGATGAGGCATTGAAAAATTATCCCATTACAGACAGAGAGACCAACAGAGAAATGGCAGCAAGCTGAGTGTAAGGGCGCTGCATGCCTGGCCAAAAAGTCACATTTCTATCCTTTTTTTTATCTCTTGGACGGGCAGCATCCACCACTTCCCTTCCTCACCCATCCCCCCAACTCCACAGCACCCCACATGCAGAAGGTGCAGGGCCGGCTCCAGGCACCAGCTTAGCAAGCAGGTGCCTGGGGCGGCCAATGAAGAGGGGGGCGGCACGTCTGGCCGTTTGGCGGCAATTTGGCGGCGGGGCCGTCACTCCCTCTCCGAGCGAAGGACCTGCCGCCGAATTGCCGCCGTAGAATGAAGCGGCGGTAGAGCTGCCTCCGATCGCGATCATGGCTTCTTTTTTTTTTTTCCTGCTTGGGGCGGCAAAAGTGCTAGAGCCGGCCCTGAGAAGGTGACCGGCAATCACAGCGGGAGTAGCCAATAGCACCATGGCTTCTTATCCTTACTGCCCTGGGTGAGAGGGGTGAGCGGGGCAGAAAGCAGGGCAGATGGAAAGACCATTCTCAGGGATGGGATGGGTTTATGGGGATTCCCTTTGAATCATCAGGGTCTGTTGGGTTTGCTGCCTGCATCCCTCCCTTCCCCATTATGTTACGCTGCAAACCTCCCTCACTGGTGTTTCTGAAGTGCTTTTTCCCTCCCATGTATTTCCCCGGGGAAGGTGAACATCAGGGCCAGGCTGTTTGGTGTCAAATTAGCCACAAAAGTGCAGCTTATTGAGGCTTTAAGTAGCAGAAGTGGATGGTTGGTATTCAGGGGCCTCTTTGGAGGTTTGCAGGTCACTACACGGTACCACTGCACCAGCAAAATGCAATGGTGAGGACAAATTTGGGATTTTGGTCATTTGGTCCTTTAGACAAAGATGCAGAAACTCCACATATGGGTCTTTCCATCATCTTTAATTTTGCCATACCTTGCTATGGGATGTGAAATGTGAAAAAGCATTGTTTCTTTATCTGTTTGGAAGCTGCAACCTGTGTCTGATATTAAAAGAGAAACAACATTCCATATTTAGAAGACATGGGATTTTTTCACATGCCACATTTAAAGAAAATTAACTTCTGT
>QXTE01000634.1:155127-170027 GCA_003942145.1 Platysternon megacephalum | reverse complement strand
GGGGGGCTCCCCGGGCAGGAGTAGCTGTAGAGCGGGGGGGCTCCCCAGGTGGGGGGGGGGTGGCGGGCGGGGTTAGCTGCCGTGGGGGGGGGCCTCTGGTGGGAGGGGCGGGTGGGCGGGGTTAGCTGGGGGGGGCGCAAGGTGGAAGTTTCGCCTAGGGCGCGAAACTTCATTGCACCGGCCCTGGGTTTAACGAACCAAATGATATAAATCCCAGAAGACACCAGGGTTTCAATATGGGCTGGGATTTCAGCCCTGAAGCCCTGGGGACTGCAGTGGTTGGGCAGAGCTGGTCTAAGCACCAGGGCAAACCCCATGAGACATAGGGGGCCATTTATCTGGTTTGAAGCTGCACAGTCCCAGTTTTGTGGAGCACTAGCCCTGTTTGGACGTGGCTTTGTTTGGTGCAAAAGGCAGAGGAGGAGACTGAGGATGCAGGAGGACACCCATGAGGGTGGGGGTGGGGCTGGGATGGCACCTTCATGCAGAATGATGCAGGCGGGTGGCACACTGGAAAAAGCGGTGGGGGCCCACGCAGGGCAACTGATACTGGTGAAGACGGGCCCATGCAGGCAGGCGTGGGCATGTCCTATGTTCTGGGGATGCCTCGGTGACCACCCTAATTAGACATGATGCAGATTTCTATAAAGAACGGGTTGGGGTTTGCCCCAGTGCTGTCCTAAACCGTATCCATGGCAATGCCCCCCGGGCAGGTACCCCACAGTCCCATTCCCTGGTAAAGATCCAGGAAGCAGTGCATTCTGGGAGATTTCAAAGGGTTGCCTGGTGGGACTAATGGAACCACTTCGGCTGGTCCTTGCCCACGTACACAACAGAACAGGTCAGACTGGCACCGGTCAGCTCCAGGCTGGGGTTAGTTTTGCTAGAATCTAGCCTAATCCCAGTGGTACTTGGCATGGACCTGAGCTGTCTGGAGCCCTTTTGTGTGCGGACTGAAGGTGCTCGGGGTCCCACACAGTGTTAAGCCCAGTGATCTCCTCTAGTGCAGTTTAATCCTTCATGGAGGAAAACGGGAGTTCAGAATCTTTGTGAGAACCCCCCTCTCCCCACAGGTCCGGGGACGTTTATCAAGGCGTCTCTCCCTCCTAATGGACACACTTCAGCACTGGGTGGGGCTGACGCTAAGATGGCAACATGGCAAAGTGGTTCGGGTCTGGGGAGATCTGGGTTTATGCAAGTTCTGTCACTGGCATGCTGGGTGACTGTGGGCAACTCGCTGCCCTGCTTTGTGCCTCAGTTTCCCTTCCCACCTTTTGTCTAGCTAGACCAGTGGTCACCGACTGGTCGATTCCTATCGACTAGTCAATCCCGGAGATGCTCCCAGTTGATCGCGGTCTCCGGCAGCACAGCGGGGTTGGCCGCTGCTGCTAATGCGGTCTCCATGCCTGCCCCAACTGTGCAGCACTCCCAGGAGCAGCCAGCCTGCCCCCACAGCCTGGGCTGAGGGCATGGGTCTCCACACATGGCTCCTGACTGCAAGCACCGCCTCCGCAGCTCCCATTGGCCCTAAATCAGGAACTGTGGCCAATGGGAACTGTGGGAGTGGTGCCTGCAGAAAGGGGCAGCGCACACAGAAACATGCCCCCCCCTCCCGCAGGGGCCATAGGGGCACATTGGCCCCTTTTGGGAGTGGCGTGGGGTTGGGTTGGGGCAGGGAGCCTGCCTTAGCCCTGCTGACCATGAGCCGCCTGAGGTAAGCCAGTGCCGCCCAGCTGGAGCCAGCACCCCATACCCCCTCCTGTACCCCAAACCTCTGCCCCAGCCCTAACCCTCCTCTCAAAGCCAGCACCCTGTACCCCCTCCTGCACCCCAAACCTGCATTGCCCCAGTCGAGAGCCCCCTCCCACACTGTGAACCCCTTGGCAACAGCCCGGAGCCCGCACCCCCACCCAAACCCCAAACCCCTGTCCCAGACCGGTGAAAGTGAGCAATGGAGAGAGGGGGGTATGGAGTGAGTGGGGCTTTGGGGGGAGGCTGGGGGGTCTCGGGGAAGGGGTGGGGTACATCCTGCTTTCAACACTTGATATTTTGTCTCTGTTGCCACACTGCCAGATCATTAATTTTCTTATAACATCTCCCATACAATGAAAACTTTACAGCGCTGAACGATGAGTCACACCCCTGACAGGCAACTTTCAGTGAAATTAGCCTGTAAATAAACCCAAAAAGTTAACCCATTACATTTGACAACAATTCCCTACCTTGTACTCCTGGGCAGCCTCCTGTATGGGAACCACCGTGTGAGCGCGGTGAGCCCGGGATCTGTCGCACACCACACAGATGGGGGTTTGATCCTCTTCACAGAACAGTTTCAGAGCCTCCTGGTGTTCCCCACACACCCGGTCCCCTCCTGCTCCTTTCACTGCCTGTAAACTGAGCCGTTTGGCGATTTCTATGAGATTTGCCAGCTGCCTGTTGGGCCTGAGGTTTCTCTGTTGCACAGTTTCTCTGCACTGAGGGCAGGAGGCGGTTGTATC
Organism: Platysternon megacephalum; assembly: GCA_003942145.1. Classification (NCBI taxonomy): domain Eukaryota; kingdom Metazoa; phylum Chordata; order Testudines; family Platysternidae; genus Platysternon; species Platysternon megacephalum. The sequence continues at coordinate 167,529 of QXTE01000634.1, read as the reverse complement.
GGATCCCTCCCAGCACTGGCTGATGCAGGCTCGGCAGAAATTGTGCCCACACTCCAGACTGACAGGTTCTGTGAAATACTCCAGACAGACGGGACATGTCGCTTCCTCCTGGAGACTTTCCATGGGGTTCTCTGCAGCCATGGCTCCCTCTGGGCAGTGGAACAGGCTTTGTTTCAATTTCCTGAATTCACACTATGCCCCGCCTGCAGCAGCAAGGGGGTGTTTCCATTCCTGAAAGTGACTCAGGCTGTTTGCTGAGCAGGAAGGACCCAACCAATTTCACCCCTGGAGGCTTTAGTGTAAAAATGTACCACTAGGGCTCCGGTCCTGCAATCAGCCCCTGTGCTGGTGTGGAGGGTCACTGAGGCGTCCCCCTGTGAGGATGAGCCTGCAGGAGCAGGAGCTGGGTGTCAGGAGTGATAGTCAGGCTGGGCAGAATTTTTTTTATAATATATAATTTTGACAGATAATGTTTATTTTAAGCAATTTTTATATTTATTGATTTAAAGTTTCACAGTTGCACAACAACCTGGGTTTTAAGCATTTCATTCCAGTTAAAATTGTCACAGTTGTGGGAAATTATGGGGGGGGGGAGGGGATCAGACAATATTTTGGTCAGACCAGAACTATTTAATGACACTAGACACTGAGATTCCAAAAGTTGAAGCTTCAGAACTGTTAAAATTGTCTGTGAGCAGGTAAATCTCCCCCCTCCCCCAGCAGCTCCCCCAGGGCAATGACCCAGTGCCTCCCCTCCACCACACGGAGAGAGGCTGAAAGTCCATCTGATGGCAGCTCAGGGGCCTGTGGAATGTGCTGGGATCTCAGCCTGGGCCCTAGGGGGGCAGGTGACCCTGTAACACAACCACACCCAGCAAGGTCTGCACCCATTTTCTCCCTGTTTGTCAGTCCCAGCAGAGAGACCAGGGACTGCAGGGAGACCAAGCTCCTGTCCCCCAGGTGAGGGCTGGGGCCCAATGGCCGAGGGCAGCGGGTGTGCCGGGAGCTCGCACTAGGGGCCTGCAGGGTACCTGGTGTGGGATAAACAGAGACCTCTCAGGCCACTTGCCCATTGCGGCTGCAGGAGGGGATGTGGGGACAGACTGAGGAGGCCTGGGGCAGTCTGGGAAGCCGCCATCGGGGACAAGGAGAGGGAATTCAGCTGTGGCGGGGGAGCCGGGCTGCGCAGAGATGCTGCTGCGGATGCAGCTAGTTACCCGGGTCCAGCGTTGCAGCAGTTTAACAAGGTGGTTAATAGACGTTGCAGCTCAGCGGAGGGAAGTGCTGATCTTTTGCTGGTGTCTGCGCGGCTTGAGATTTGCAGGCATCGTTCAAACACCTTTCCCCTGCTGCTGTCTCAGGTACCTGGGTCTTCACTCAGCATTGCAGAGCAGGGCAGATTCCATGCTTTGGTACAGGGTTACGGGAAGGAAAAAGACTGGAATGGTACATATCGTACCTGTCATTTCTCTCCCCTGGCTGTCGGATGAACCGTGTGCAGCTGGTTACTTAGAGACATTCAGTCAGACAGCTGGGGTGGCCTTTTTGTGCTCTGCCCCTTTCTCAGTAAATTGTGACTGTAACTTTACCCACTCGGTCCCTTTGGCATCATTGGGACGCTGAGACCTTTCAGGATCAGGACACTGAATCGTAAGCTTTCCGGGTCTATTTGCTCAGCGTCTGCTCAGAGCTCCACACTATGGGGCCCTCGTCCTCCATAGACTGTAATGCGAAGAGACACACAGGCATTGTATAGATGGGGACACTGAGGCAGGGAGAGAACTGGTTCAATAGGGGCCTATTCATTGGCCTCAAGGGCCAGTGCAGAGCTTAGCAGCAGCTAGGCAGGTCCTGAGCTCCAGCCAGAGCCGCATCCCTGGTTAATGGTCCTAAGGGGCTTTGCCAGGGTGCAGAGTACAAGAGATGCAGCTTCACCCTGGCCACACCCCTCTATCCCTTTCCGCCCCTCCCTCCTCCAACCTGTCCATGCCCCAACCCCACTCCCTCCACCCCTCCCAGGAGCACTCCCTGTGCCTGCAGCTGCTGGGGAGGAGGCACACACAGCCGTGCTAGCCGGCACAGGAGCCAGAGCACAATGATGGGCTGGGTCCAAATGTCAAGAATCTCTTTTGATTTAGGGTCCAAATTTGGGTACTGACCTAAGTGCTGATGGGCTGGTTCTCCAAGGGGCTGGTCACCCGCCGCGCCCACTGCAGCTGTGAATGCAGGTGGAACACGTGCCCTGAACTCCTGTATGTCGAGGAGATAAACCGAGACACCCACAATTAGGCCACTGCTGTAAATTTTGGCCTTACCGACTTGCCCATTAACAGCAGGACGTGGCTAAGTCTCATTGTAAATCGCTGTTTATACTTGGTCACGGCTCAGTCCCATGATTGTAAGCAGCAGAGGTGCTGACCCCAGGGGTGCTCTGGAGCTCAAACCCCTATGGAAAAAATATATGGGGAGCTCAGCACCCACCCGTCACAGCTGTTCTGCGGGCTGCCAATGAGCTGTTTGGCAGCTAGGGGAGGTGCCTGGAGGAGGGCGGAGAGCAGCGAGCTGCAGATTGGCTGAAGCTTCAGGGAATGGGTTGGAGCAGGGGTGGGAAGAGGCAGACAGAGGACAAGACCTTATGGGAGGAGGCGGAGTGGGGTCGGGAAGAGGTGGAGCGAGGGCGGAGCCTCAGGGGAGGGCCATGGTGGGGGCGTGGCCTCAGGGCAGAGCGGGGATGGAGCACCCCCGGGGAAAAATAAAAGTCAGCACCTATGCTCCCGCTGCCTACCGGGGGTGGGGGGAAGTATTTGAAGAAGTGTCCCCCACTTCTTAGGATAGTGGGCTAACCTCTAAGCCAATGTTTTGCAAACTGGAGGGTCCTGACCCAAAAAGGTATTGCAAGGCAATTATAGGGGTGGATCGCTAGATCACAAAAAATATTATGATAACCACGGGTACAAGTGGAACATGGAGGTCTTGGATTCTGTGATTTTATTTGATCTCCGTGACTTCATCTCCGCACAACAGGGCTTCATCTTCAGCCCCACACATGTGGCTCCGGCTGTCAGCCCCACATGGCAGGGCTCAAGCTTCAGCTGCTTTGCATATCCAGGATTGGAAGTGCTGCAGGAACAGCAAGTGATGGGGGAATCTCCCTCTGAACTGAAGGCAGATTCTCAGGAAAGCCCAAGGGCTTACAATGATCTGATCTGTCGTATGGATGCAAGCGTCTATCAATTATCCCTGGAGTCTGTCCATGTCCCTGCCCTGCTCTCTCCCTGGTCGTATGTTACAGGCAGAGACAGAAGCTGAAAGGCAGAACCTTGTGTCTGACTTTCAGCAACTGCACCATATCTGGGAGGAACAAGAGCGACTCCTGCTGGCCCGGCTGGAAGAGCTGGACCCAGAGACTGCGGAAAGAATTGAAATGACAAAGCACATTTTCCAGGAAATACCCTGTGCCAGTGAGCTGATCAATGAAATGGAGGGGACTGGTCAGCAGCCAGTGAGTGAATTCCTGCAGCTGAGACTTCGGGAGAGACAGCTCAGAACTTTTCCCTGTGAAGGGAGGGCTATTGGAGTCCAGGAGTCAGAGATCTCAGAGTAACTCAGTAAGTGCATTGCAGGAATAGGAAATATGATTGCGCTTTGGGGAGTCACAGACCCATAGTTGCTGTAACTAACAGGACCTTAATGCCTCAAGACCGAAAGTTCTAGCCATTAAACGTGGATGGCAACTTGAGTTCAAATACCACCCTAGGGAGGGACAGATGGGGACATTGCTGCTCTCTTTGCGGGGGCTGGAGCTGGACAAGGAGGCAGCACAGGCTCTTTGCGGGGGATGGACAGTGTGATGCTGTATGAAGAGGAAGGTGACCCTCTACACTAATATCATCATACTCCGGGGCCAGGGAGGCTGGGGCCGAGCCCGCGTGTTGCCCGCTTGGGCCGCTCAGGGGTCAGGGGCCTGCCCCTACAGTGGGGGAGCTTGGCTCCCACGGGGGCCTTGGGTTGAAGGGGCAGGGCTGGGGGCTTGCCTGCCCAAGCCCTAGCTTCACCCACCCCCCATGGGTGTGGGCTCTCGCCTTCCCCCAGCCGCCTGCCTGCTGCCCGGCTCGGTTTGCCATCTGGGCTGGGGTTTCACACGTGCTGTCACTGTCAGCTCACCTAGTCTTGGGTTCATAGCCGTACTGGTGTATAAACGAAATGGTTTGCCAAAGTGATGTTCAATAACATGATTGAATTTCTTTACAAACTCAAGGTAACACTTGGTTGGAACAAAAGTGGATGGTATCTGCTTTTGCAGCATGGTTCCTGTATGTCTCATGTGATCTTGCCAAAATCTAAAGTTGAGAGGCAGGAGAGCGGATGAATAATTCACGCAGTGGCTGGCGTGGCCAGTTCCGCCCCATCCCGACCCCCGTTCAGCCCGGCCCCCCCTACCCCAACAGCAGTTGAGCCGTGGCTGTTTCCCCGCCCGCCCTGGGACTGTCCTACCTACCATACTGCTTCATGGGCTCAGGTGTTTCTGAAAAGGAACAAGAGGGGATGCCAGCTCATGAACGGGCGTGTGTGTGTATGATCACAAACTGCAGAACTGGGAGGAGGCTGATGTGGCTAGTAAGTAGGTTAAATTAGCAGAATAACATTGCTGTTGTGATGTAGGAATAAAAACACTCAATATTGTTCCCTTTTGTCCTTTTGAGACATCTTTATATTACGTAAGAACGTGTGCATAAAAAAGTTTGGTTGTCCGTTATTTTTTTCTATACTGTCCAAAAAAATGTTTTCAGCACCTGGCAACCCTGGTCCCAGACAGTCTCTGAGGGTAACTCTCCAGCGAGTGAGACATTGAAGCAAAATGCTCCGCCCTGGGCTTTTCCCTATGAGCGAGCACAAATGGTGGTAGAAGCCATCCACTTTTAGAGAAGCTGTTTTACCAGGGAGACGTATCTTGGGAACCCTTCGTCAACTGGTCTCCAATTTGGCCCCCAGCCCGACCCTGCTTTTCCACAGGGCACACCAAACGTCCAGGCAAACTGAGAGACGGTGTCGATCTTAGTGCACTTACAATAGTCATATTTAAAACAGAAAGCTGGTCTCATCTGTAACTCTAGTCATCCCGGTGGTGCACTACAATAAGGGAGGTGATGTGACAGGACCCCCACATCCTCCTCCAGCCATGGGGTGTGCAGCTAAGCAGGTGTCTGCCTCTGTGCAGGGAGGCCTTAGCACTTGCCCCTCTCATTGGCGTCTCCCATTGGCTAGCTTAGGTGGCTTCCCCACTACCGTGCTGGCTTTTGCGGATCACAGTCTCAGGGTGTGTTTACACTACATTTCTGGGAGAGGCAGTTGTTAGATCGACAGACGAATTCCTCCGTTGACCTATCTGTGTCTACATCAGGGGTTAGATCGGTCTAGCTACGTCACACAGGGTGTAAAAGTTTTCACAGAGCTGAGCGTTGTACCTAGGCCAACCTAAGTTGTAGGTGTAGACCAGGCCTCAGGAAGAATAAAGGTATGTCTACACTACAGTCACTACTGCAGCAGTGCTACAGCTGTGTCGCTGAAGCGCCGTAGTGTAGATGCCTTCTGCATTAACGAAAGTGGTTTTTCCATCGCTCTAGTTAATCCCCCTTTCTGAGAGGCCGTAGCCAGGTCACCGGCAGAATTCCATTGTCTACACCAGGGGTTAGGTCAATCTAGCTGTGAAACTCAGGCCGTGAATAACATAGTTGAAGTCACAATTTTGAACTTGGAAAGGCCATTTGCAAGAGCTTCTGCATCTGAACGTGCCGTATTGCCAGATGATCCAGTAAAGGTGGTGTCATCAGAAATGTCAGTTAGGGCATCATAAATGTTTCCAAGTTCATAGGGAAGAGGCTTCAAAGCATCAATGCAACTCTCCCATTATTGAAAAGTATTTTGCAGAATGGGCAGCTTCTACAATTTTCTTTTTAATGGCATTTGCCAGGATTTGCATCAGTTCATTCTGCATAATTTTTCCTAAGTAATGAATCTGTGTTTCATGATCATTTATTTTACGTAGATGCTCCTTCATGACTGGATCAAACAAAGCTAGGTGTTCAACACATTTTAAAAAGTTTCCATTACCTGGACTGTATAATTTTTTATTTCTAGCTCGGCCAAGGAATGCTAAATTTTGTCCACCGAGAACTCTCACTAAAGCAATCAGACGCTCTAATATTTGTTGTCAATATTCTTCTTTTTCCTTGATCACACGTAAATTTTCTTCATCGATAGTTTTTCCTTTTTTCAATTGTAATTCAAGTTCTTTCCAATTTTGAAAACATTCCAAATGCTCTGTAGTTCTTTCATGTGAAGAGAGAATTAAAGATATGTTTTTCCAGTCCTTCGAACAATTTTCAGTAAGTGATGTACCAATTGCTTGATTTCTAAACAACTTGCAGCAAAAGCAAAACACAGAGTCCTTCGGCACTGAATATTGTAACCAGTTTTGATGAATTTCTTCCTCATTAATGAGTTTCCTCTTGTAATTCTGAGCAGAGAATTTTCTTTTATTTCCATCCTTAGGGAAGGGAAATTCATGAACTTGTTCGGGTCCATGTTCCAGGAGAATTTGCCGCACACTGTCATCACATCTGGGCCATGAAGCTGGGTCCCCATATTGTAGCTTGATTTTAACTTCCTCATCCTTTCTTCCTTCTACTTCATTTACTTCAATTTCTGCATGTGTCTCTGAAGGTGAATACATTGTCTCCACTTCCATATCAGTCTGATGCTGTGAGCTTCCGTCATCTAGAAGTAAGTTTCCATCATCTTGAGTTTCCAAACTACTTTTTTGTGGATGTGAGCTACCCTCATCTCAAAGTATTATACCTTCATCTCGATATTCCAAACTGCTGCCATGCGGACGTGAGCTAACCTCCTCTCCAAGTAAAAGTCCTTCATCTGGATGCTGTGAACTGCTTCCATCTTTATTTGGATTAAAGAGAAGATATTTCAGGAAGGATCCCGGGTGTTTTGCTCCTGAGGGTTTTCTTTTTCCTCTTTCTGCCATGGGGCATTTGAATATTGTTATGTACTGTGCTCCCGACTGCAAGCATTATAGCATTAAGGATGGCTGACACACCCACCACATGGTTGGCGATTTAAACCACAGTGCAGCCATCCCAACGCGTCTTTTCACTGCTTAAAGGCTCAATGATCAGTAACACACACTCACTTACCTATTAAAACAGTTAGTTACAGCATTTACACGGAAACAAAATGACCTTTTTCGACGTTATAACCCGACACCGGTTGTTTGGAAAGTAATCCGCTTCCTCACGGTTACCCGCTTGGAGTATGACATCATCACTTTCATAGCCTATTAAGCGTTAACGCTGTTACTTTTCTTTTATGGACCTTATTTATTACATGTGAACCAGTTATAACAAAGAAAAGTTCATAATTATACAGCCTGATAATAACGCTAAGGTTTAATAACGCTTAAAGATACTCACATTTTGGATTTATAATGCTGAAAGACGTTATTCTTTATTCTTTGGCACCAAGAAAGACAATTTTCCACAGTATTCGCTCGATTCTTAACCATCTACCTGTGATGTGTGTTAAAATGACCGTTTGACATGTATCAACTCGCGAACAGGGCCGGGTTAACCTTTTGTGGGCTTAGCGCCAAACATATTTGTGGGTCCCCATGGAGGCAATGGAGCATGCCGTGGGGAGGTCAGTCCCTGGAGTGAGGGGCAAGCCAGAGGCAATGGGGCGTGGCATGGCAGTGGCCCGCCCAATGCGAGGGCACTATTTACAAACTGGCAGTTGCCAGAAGCACAGTGGCCTGCCCAGCCCTGTGCTGCCAGCATGCCCCTTCCCCTAGGGGGCCGGCCCATGCCACGCCCCCCCGCCCCTATGGCCAGAGCCCCCCCAGACCCACTATGCCCAGCGCGCCCCCAGACTCACCCACAAATGCACAGTGTCCTGCACAACACTACCCCTGCCCAGTGCCCCCTGCCCACAGCCCCACCACAACTGCCCAGCACCCCCCATAGAACCACCACTCCCTAGTGCCCCAAGACACACACATCCTCCCTGCCCCTTCACAGCCCAGCACCCCCCCCCTGACTCTCCACAGACCCACTCCCCCAAGCCCTGTCTCCCGGCCGCACTCACCGGCCTTGCTGGGAGGCGACTGTGTCTGCCGGGCGGAGCTGGCAGCGCAGCCAGGGCCCGGAATCGCTCCAGCCCCTTGGGAGTGGTGCGATCAGCCAGGCCAGGACCTGCCCCGGCCGGGGTCCCTCAAGACGCACTTGCCTGGAGGGGCCCTGCCAAGCCCTCCACACTGTCCTCCCCCCCCCCCCCACACACACACCTGGCTGAGACTGGCAAGGCTTCTGCACCAGTCCCAGACAGCTCAGCTCTGGGGAGACAGGTGGGGCCCCGCAGGTGGTGGGAAGTCGAGACTGCCCAGAGCTGGAGGTGCACTGGGGTCTGGCCAGGGGGCTAAGAGGACCAGAGGGTGGGGCCAGGGAGTGGAGAGGAGCCGTCAGGCAGGCCGAGAGGAGCAAGTGGTGGGTGGGGGGAGCCAGCGGGGTCTCGGGGCGCAGTGCAAGCGGAGCAGGCCGGGGCCCCTTCTGAGCATGGTCCCGGCTCCATGGAGCCACTGGAGCCATTGTAAACCTGGCACTGCGATATCTCCGCTCTACTTGAATTTCTGTCTATTGGACCTTGATGTATATTCGAGTTAGGTGTCACTAGCACTGCAGCTCTCGCCTCTGGCGGATGTGTTTCATTGTGGCTGAGTTATTGCTTATCAAAATTGCAGAGTGGGTCATCTTGACCCTACATCGCAAATTCAAAAAAAAAATTCACTAAAATATTATTTATTTTTGCAGTAAATATAAGATTTGACATATTAATAAATTATCAGAAATGTAGAGAAATTAATTATAATTCATATGGCCTCCGTATGTGCATGGGAATTGAAATAATGACATCTCCGTTATTTTATTCGTATTTTTTTCATCTTTTTCATTTTTTTTTTCTTTTTTTTTTTTATTTTTTCCCTCGAATTTGGCGCCGCATTTAACCTGGCACCCTAGGCGACCACCTAGTTCGCCTATATGGACGGGCTGCCCCTGGCCTCCACAGCTGCTAGGTGGAGTCAGTGGGAGCTGCAGGTGCCCAAACCCTGTGAGAACCAGGCCCCAGGTGCCTAAAGGTCGGCACCCAAAATCTAGACCCTAAATTAAAGGCTGTTTATTAAATCTGGACCCAGCCCATCACTGGGCTCTGGTCCCATACGGCAGCTAGTTGGGGCCAAATGGGCTGCAGGGAGGGAGAAAGCCCCTCCCCCATGGTGAGGGATCCCTCCAGCACAGGAGCCTCTTGTGCCTTCTCCCCAGCAGCTGCAGGCACAAGGCCTGTTCCTGAGAGGGCTGGGAACGGGGTGGGGTGGTGAGGGCGGGTGGAAGAGGGAGGGGGGTGGACGAGGGACAGAGGGACGTGGGCAGTGTAAAGCTGGGCCTCGGACACTCTGCACACTGGGCAAGACACACGGGGGCCATTGTCATAGAGATGTAACTCTGGCTGCTTCAGAACTTCCTCAGCCTGTGCCAAGGTCTGCACCGGCCCCTGCAGCACTGAATAGCAGAGTCACAAATGGCCCCTCCCCTTTAGCCGGTACAGGGGTGAATCTGGTCCATGGAGCCAACCTTCCCCCGCGTCAATTTCCACACTGATAAAGGGATTTTATTATTATTATTCCTGTCTCTGCCTAAGGAGGACGAAGGCCCATTCATGCTGTTCGCTGTCCCAACAGCTTTCTAACTGTAGCAGGGCACAATCTCTCCACCGCGGCACCTCCTGCTGGTCGCTCCGGGAATTAGCTCAGTCCAGCCTGGAGTGCCCTCTGCGCATGGTGACTTGCCCGTTCCTGCTCTCTCTCTCTCCATCATCTCTCTGAACCCACGTCGCTCTTCGACCACGGTGTCCTCTTCAGAGCACTGCTCTCCAGCAGTACCCACTACTCCATTCTCACCCCCCTTCCAGGGGTATATCAGCAGCTCTCAGTCAGCACCTGCCGCCGTGGCCAACTGCAACCCCAAAGTCTAGCCCCTTGCCTCTGGGGAAAGCCACCATTTGTATCAGGCCACACACCTCTGCGGCTAGGTGCTGTGTAAGGGGGGACCCAGGCCTGCCCACTCCTCTGGCTCCCGGCCCAGGGACCCTCTGGTGAAAACTATGTCCTGCCCTCTTTCTCTCCCCTCTACTGCTTGCGCTCCCTGGGCCACTTCCCCTTGGCCCTGGCACCTTCTCGTCCCTTCCTTTCAGGGGCCTCAGCCTGGCAGGTATCAGGCTGGAGCTTTCCCCCTGCTCCCCTGAGCCTGCCCAGCACTGCTCTATCTCAGGGGCTATCCCTGGGAGCCAGTCCCCCTCCCTTGCCTGTCAGGGAGAGACTCCCCTCTGCTCTGCTGGGCAGCCCCTTCTATCTGGGCAGCCCCAGCAGCTGCCTCCTGTTTGGCGCCTAAGGAGCCAACTCCTTAATTGGTTGCAGGTGTGAGCAGCCTCCCTGGCTGCTTCTGCCCCTCCCCCTGCTGGAGTGGGCCACCCGCACCACACCACTAACAGAGCCAGGATTTTGCAAATTCTCAACATCCTGTTAGTGTCAAAGAAACGAAAGTGGGTAAAGTTACTTTTATGCCAAAGTCTTTCCCTGATGTGGGTCTAGGTTACGACAAAGGCTGTAAGTAAAGGAGAGAAACTAACTGGGGTAGGAAGGGTGGGAGGGGATGAGCAGGGCCGGCTCCAGGCACCAGCGGGGCAAGCAGGTGCCTGGGGCGGCCAGTGAAGAGGGGGCGGCACATCCGGGTCTTCCGTGGCAATTCGACGGCGGGTCCCCCAGTCCCTCTGCGAGGGAAGGACTTGCCGCCGAAGAATGAAGCGGCGGTAGAGCTGCAGTGCCGCGATTGCGATCGCGGCTTTTTTTTTTTTTTTAACTCCTGCTTGGGGCGGCACAAACCCTGGAGCCGGCCCTGGGNGTCTAGGTCAGGGGTCGGCAACCTTTCAGAAGTGGTGTGCCGAGTCTTCATTTATTCACTCTAATTTAAGGTTTCGCGTGCCAGTAATACCTTTTTTTTTTTTTTTTAGAAGGTCTCTTTCTATAAGTCTATAATATATAACTAAACTATTGTTGTATGTCAAGTAAATAAGATTTTTAAAATGTTTAAGAAGCTTCATTTAAAATTAAATTAAAATGCAGAGCTCCCCGGACCAGTGGCCAGGACCCGGGCAGTGTGAGTGCCCCTGAAAATCAGCTCGTGTGCCGCCTTCGGCACACGTGCCATAGGTTGCCTACCCCTGGTCTAGGTTATGACAAAGGCTGTAAGTAAAGGAGAGAAACTAACTGGGGTATGAAGGGTGGGAGGGGATGAGGAGGGGAAAAGTAAATCTCACTGACAGATTGTCTGTCCTGGGATGGTTGTGAGGCTTCATGGATGTTGGTTCCATTGCTGGGAGATGCCTGAATGAGAGAGGAAAGAGACGGTTTCAGACCTTTTTATATTAAATACCTGAGTGAGTCTCGGTGTGTTTCTCTGTCATAATTAAAACACAGTTCTAGGAGATCGGAGTGGGGACGCTGTTATAAATATAAAAGCCTTAAATCTCGTCTTCCTTCTCCTTCCCCCCTCCAGACACTCTGCCGTCTGCACTAGAGACAAAAAGAGGAGGCTCCCTAGGAGCACACAGACAGGGTGAGTTTACAGCTTAGATTGTCTTTAAATTATGAGAAAACATCTTCATGAGATTGCAGCTAAAGTTACCAACAAACCGACAGCGGCCGTGACACACACAGCCCTAAAAACACACACATCAAACAGCGAGGAGATCCACACTCGAACATGGGGGACCGAGGGACCATGGCCCCCCTCAATTTTAAAAGTGGGATGTCCAGGCCCCCGTATTTCTTAACTTGGGCACAGTTGAGGGAAGGGGGCCATGTTCCCCCCCACACACCGTAAGCCTCGGGCAGGCATGGAGCGTCGCAGGCAACGGCTGTGCTTTGTGGTGGTGCCGCTGATCAGCTCCCCCCCTGTGTAGCACAGCCCCTGCCCGTGGCGCCAGCCTCTTCCCAGTCCTGGCACCTCTCAGTGGCCCCACACCTGCTCCTCTTCACACCAGGCCCTGCCCCCTGGCCAGAAGCTAGAACCTGTTCTTATGTTCTCCATCTGCCCTGGGTGGTGCACTCTGGGGAGCAAGGACATGCACCGGGGTCTCCTCTCAGGCCCTCTAGACCTCAGCCCAGGGCAGGTGGAGGCTCAGGGGCTCTCCACAGGGGCCAAGGCTCGGTCAGGGGGCAGGGCCTCGGTGGGAAGAGGAGGAGTAAGGTGGGGCCATGGAGGGGGTGGGGCTGCTCCCTTC
>QXTE01000634.1:142427-155050 GCA_003942145.1 Platysternon megacephalum | reverse complement strand
AATAAGCTTAGGGGGTCTTCATGTGGGTCCCCACGTCTGTACCCTAAAGTTCAGAGTGGTGAGGGAACCCTGACAGATCTCTTCAAAGGTCTCATGCTGAAGCTGGGCAATCCGCTTGCGCAGGTTCCTTGGCAGAGCTACTGGGCTCCTTGTCCCAGTAAGGCTAACATGTCCACGCCGCTGTGCCGTGAGGGGTGGGGGGACCATTGCTGCACACAGGCAAGCCGCATAAGGACCAGGGCAGAAGCTGCATTGTAGTAGAAGACCCTCCCTTGCTTCCCAGGTCACCCTCAGCAGCGAGATATCTTCCAGGACGAACTCATACTGTGGAAAATGTGGGGACAGTGTTCAGTATAGGGGCTCCCTGCAGCTGTTGGCTCTCCCCAAGGCACAGAACCAACCCCAGAGGACACTATGGCCCTGAAACAATCACTCCCCTTGCCCTTGTTCTTACTCACCATTTTGGGGTTCCTGTGGGTTATGTGCGCTCCTTTTTCTGCTATTGTGTACACTGTACTTGTTTTTAAGTATGACCGAATAATTGCTCTGTCTACTGTGAACAATGCTGCCTCTGTTAAGTGTTGCATTTTGTCTTTACAGATGCAACCTTGAGATCCCAGCCGTCCTTGTTATCAACGGCCAAAAGACTACAAAGAATCAGGAAGTGTCCATGAAGAACCAAAGAGGACCTCATAGACTCATAGACTTTAAGGTCAGAAGGGACCATTATGATCATCTAGTCTGACCTCCCGCATGATGCAGGCCACAAAAGCTGACCCACCCACTCCTGGAATAATTCTCTCCCTTGACTCAGCTGTTGAAGTCCCCAAATCATGATTTAAAGACTTCAAGTTGCAGAGAATCCTCCAGCAAGCGACCCCTGCCCCATGCTGCGGAGGAAGGCGAAAAACCTCCAGGGCCTCTGCCAATCTACCCTGGAGGAAAATTCCTTCCCGACCCCAAATATGGCGATCAGCTGAACCCCGAGCATGCGGGCAAGACTCTCCAGCCAGACACTCAGGAAAAAGTTCTCTGTAGTAACTTTTAATATCCCATCATTGACCATTGGTACTAATTACCAGTGATGGCACGTTATTGACCTATTGACTAAGATCACGTTATCCCATCAAACCATCCCCTCCATAAACTTATCAAGCTTAATCTTAAAGCCAGAGAGGTCTTTCGCCCCCACTGTTTCCCTCGGAAGGCTGTTCCAGAACTTCACTCCTCTGATGGTTAGAAACCTTCGTCTAATTTCAAGCCTAAACTTCCCGACGGCCAATTTATATCCATTTGTTCTCGTGTCCACATTAGTACTGAGCTGAAATAATTCCTCTCCCTCCCTGGTATTTATCCCTCTGATATATTTAAAGAGAGCAATCATATCTCCCCTCAGCCTTCTTTTGGTTAAGGTAAACAAACCGAGCTCCTCAAGTCTCCTTTCATACGACAGGCTTTCCATTCCTCGGATCATCCTAGTGGCCCTTCTTTGTACCCGTTCCAGTTTGAATTCATCCTTCTTAAACATGGGAGACCAGAACTGCACACAGTACTCCAAATGAGGTCTCACCAATGCCTTGTATAACGGGACTAGCACCTCCTTATCTCTACTAGAAATACCTCGCCTAATGCATCCCAAGACCGCATTAGCTTTTTTTACGGCCACGTCACATTGCCGACTCATAGTCATCCTGCGATCAACCAGGACTCCGAGGTCCTTCTCCTCTTCCGTTACTTCCAACTGATGCGTCCCCAGCTTATAACTAAAATTCTTGTTAGTCATCCCTAAATGCATAACCTTACACTTCTCACTATTAAATTTCATCCTATTACTATTACTCCAGTTTACAAGGTCATCCAAATCTCCCTGCAGGATATCCCGATCCTTTTCCGAATTGGCAATACCTCCCAACTTTGTGTCATCCGCAAACTTTATCAGCCCACTCCTACTTTTGGTTCCGAGGTCAGTAATAAATAGATTAAATAAAATTGGACCCAAAACCGAACCTTGAGGAACTCCACTGGTAACCTCCCTCCAACCTGACAGTTCACCTTTCAGTACTACCCGCTGCAGTCTCCCCTTTAACCAGTTCTTTATCCACCTCTGGATTTTCATATCGATCCCCATCTTTTCCAATTTAACCAATAATTCCTCATGCGGTACCGTATCAAATGCCTTACTGAAATCGAGGTATATTAGATCCACTGCATTTCCTTTGAAGTCATGCAGGAGTCCCTTACTGAAAATCAAAAAGTACAGGAGGGGTGGGAGATCGAAAGGAGGCTCTGCCAGCAGAATGCGGATTGCCGGCACCAAAGAACGGAGTGGTTCGTAAGGATTATGGAGCGCCAAGCAGACTCAATACAGGCGCTCATAGCACTGAAGATGAAGCAAATCTGTGCCCGTCCCTCCCTGTGGCCCTTGTCCCAAAACTCTTTCCCTTGTTCCCCCATATCTCCTCCAACCCACTTCTCCTAACATCCAATTTCTTAACACCACCAGCTGCCTCCAACACCTGTAGCTTCACCACCCAGCCCTGCAAACTACAACCCTTCCCCACTGCACTCAACCCCCATCACTATGCATGTTAGCCAGCCTGAAGTGCAGCACTCATTGCGCGACACTCCAGACAGGAAGGCTGAATGTGATAACAGGACATACACAAATCTGTGATTGTCCCGTTCCCCACCCCCTTCCCTCCTCCCACACAGCACAGATGTTTCATGCCCTTTCTGTTTCCCCAGCAGTTGTGTTTCTTTTCAATAAATGAATTTTTGGCTTTGAAAACATTCTTTATTGGATTTAGTAAAAGATGCCATAGCCCAGGAATGCAACAGGCACTGCAAGTCAGTGCATCATACGTAGCAAACACAGATGCCTACTAGCATTGGAACCACTGCACTTCATTCCCGTGCAGGGCATCAAACATTACTGGTGGCTTTCAGCATCGAATTGTTCCCTCAAGGCATCCCTAATCCTTACAGCCCCGCGCTGGGCCCCTCTAATAGCCCTGCTCTCTGGCCTCCGGGTGTTGAACCTCCAGGGTCCATGCCTGAGTGAAGCTTTCACCCTTCCCTTCTCAAATGTTATGGAGGGTACAGCACGCGGATATAACCGTGGGGATGTTGTCATTGGCCAGGTCCAGCTTCCGATACAGACAGCGCCAGCAGCCCTTTAAACGGCCAAAAGCACACTCAACAGTCATTCTGCCCCGACTCAGCCTGTTGAACCGTTCCTTGCTGTTGTCAAGGCTCCCTGTGTAGGGTTTTATGAGCCACGGCATTAAAGGGTACGTGGGGTCTCCAACTTCCCCTACAGTGATCTTCTGGTCTGGGAAGAAAGTCCCAGCTTGCAGCTTCCTGAACAGGCCAGTGTTCTCAAAGATGTGTGCGTCATGCACCTTTCCGGACCAGCCTGCGTTAATGTCCATGAAACGCCCACGGTGATCCACAAGCGCCTGGAGAACCATAGAGAAATACCCCTTCCGATTGATGTACTCAGAGGCTAGGTGGGTTGGTGCCAGAATTGGAATACGTGTCCCATCTATCGCCCCTCAGCAGTTAGGGAAACCCATCTGTGCAAAGCCAGCCACAATGTCATGCACGTTGCCCGGAGCCACGGTTCTTCTGAGCAGGATGCGATTAATGGCCCTGCAAACTTGGATCAACACGATTCCAACCGTCCAAACTGGTTAGCGACCGATCGGTAGCTGTCTGGAGTTGCCAGCTTCCAGACTGCAATAGCCACCTGCTTCTCCACTGGCAGGGCAGCTCTCAATCTTGTGTCCTTGCGCCGCAGGGTGGGGGCGAGCTCCTCACACAGTCCCATTATAGTGGCTTTCCTCATCCAAAAGTTCTGCAGCCACTGCGCGTCATCCCAGACTTGCATGATGATGTGATCCCAGCACTCAGTGCTTGTTTCCTGAGCCCAAAAGCAACGTTCCACAGTGGTGAGCATGTCCATGAATGCCACAAGCAATCTTGTGTCGTATGCATTTTGCGAGTTGACACCATCGTCGGACTCCTCACTGTCACTTTGTAGCTTAAGGAGTAACTCGACTGCAATTCGTGATGTGCTGGTGAGACCCATCAGCATATTCCTCACAAGTTCAGGATCCATTCCCGCAGACCGAAAGGGAAGACAGAGCGCACCATACAAAAAACATTGAAAGATGGTGACAAATGTGGATGGAAGCACAGGGATTGCTGGGATGCGAAGCAATGCATCACAGGGCATAGGGACAGGACCCAGAATGCCCCGCACGCCCCCACCCTTCCACAATGCCAGAGTGGGAAGAGGTGCTCTGTGGGATAGCTGCCCATAATGTACCGCTCCCAATGCTGCTGCAAGTGCCGCAAATGTGGCCATGCCAGTGCANTAGCCTTATTGACTTCAGGGAGAACAGATTTTTGCACAAGAATAGATTTTGGTCTCTTCTGCTTTTCCACACCTGGTATCAGCAAAATCTCAGTCACTTTCCTCCCCTAAATGATGAGCACTTTGAGGGGAAAAAAGGAGCCAGGTCTGCTTGATCCTTCATTCGACACCAGCCTAGGAAACACACACCAGACCTGATGGGTGTCACTACAGCAGCCTTGGTTGGACTGTTCTTTTGAAAGATCCTTAATGGTTCTTTTAAGATGCTGATTTTCAATGAAGTCTTTTTGTTCTGGGGGGCAGAGAACCCAACAGGGACTAGCTCTGTTTTGTCAACTCCTAGTCATTCAAAAGCTGAAAGGCTTTAGATTCAATGTGTTTAATGTTTGTACAGTGATTGTGAAGAGATAACATAGTATGACTGGGCAGTGGCAACCATCTACAGATCTGTGTCACTTCTAGCTGTGACCTTTTTCTTACACAATAGAAGCTGCTGCCTCCCAGCCTGCAGCCAGAGTGAGGTAGGGTATGTGGTGTAGAGACCATAGCTTGGGGGAACACCTGCAGCAGGGCTGGGCTTTGCACTGGGCCTGTGGAGAGCTGAGGATAGAAGCGCAAGGTTGAAAGAGGTGAGCAGGATGGGGAATGTTGCAGCTGGTGGTTTTAACCAGAGATACCTGTGGTCAGTAGTTGCCCCGACTCTGCTGCTGGGAATGTGGCAGCCCCGGCAGCTGGAGCAGGGAGATGCAGCAGGGGAGGAGGCAGAAAAGCAGCAAGACTGGAGAACCCAAGGGGACTGTCTGTGACTGTTCAGGCTGTTATAGCGCTTGAGTGTTCTCACTTGAAACCTAGTAGGTGAAATCTAAATACAGGACACACAACCAGTGTGAGGTCTGTGCCCTGGTTTATAACTGTTTGTCCTGAGGTTGGTACTCACGTTCGTGAGCTGCTGTACACAGCTTGATGGGAGAACTGAACATGGGTCTCCCATGTGCAAGCTGAGTGCTCTCACCATGGAGCTAAAAGTTATAAAGCAGGTGATATCACCAAAACCACCTCCTGCTTCTCTCCCCAGCCCCCCATTTCCTGTGGAGCGAGGCAGGTGCCTACCTCATTCCAGCAAGAAACGCCTTAGGAGCCTGAGCCGCCTGACATCAGACACTGGATTCCCATCTGTGGATCGCTAAGGCCTGGTCTACACTATGATTTTAGGTCGAATTTAGCAGCGTTACCTCGATTTAACCCTGCACTCGTCCACACGACGAAGCCCTTTTTGTCGACTTAAAGGGCACTTAAAATCAGCCTTTCCGGGTCAAATTTGGGGTAATGTGGACGCAATTTGACGGGATTGGCCTCCGGGAGCTATCCCAGAGTGCTCCATTGTGACCGCTCTGGACAGCGCTCTCAACTCATATGCACTGGCCAGGTAGACAGGAAAAGCCCCGCGAACTTTTGAATTTCATTTCCTGTTTGGCCAGCGTTGCAAACTGATCAGCACAGGTGACCATGCAGAGCTCATCAGCAGAGGTGACCACGGAGTCCCAGAATTGCAAAAGAGCTCCAGCATAGACCAAATGGGAGGTACAGGATCTGATCACTGTAAGGGGAGACGAATCCATGCTAGCTGAACTCCGTTCCAGTAAACGAAATGCCAAAACATTTGAAAAAATCTCCAAGGGCATGAAGGACAGAGGCTATAACAGGGACCCACGGCAGTGCCGCGTGAAAATTAAGGAGCTCAGGCAAGCCTACCAAAAAACCAGAGAGGCAAACGGCCGCTCCGGGTCACAGCCCCAAACATGCTGCTTCTATGATGAGCTGCATGCCATTCTAGGGGGCGCGGCCACCAGTATCCCAACCCTGTGCTTCGACTCCTTTAATGGTGTAGGACGCAACATGGAAGCGGGTTTTGGGGACGAGGAAGATGATGAGGAGGAGGTTGAAGATAGCTCACAGCAAGGAAGCGGAGAAACCGGTTTCCCCAACAGCCAGGATCTGTTTCTCACCCTGGACCTGGAGCCAGTAACCCCCAAACCCACCCAAGGCGGGCTCCTGGACCCTGAAGGCGAAGAAGGGACCTCTGGTGAGTGTACCTTTGTAAATATTACACATGGTTTAAAAGCAAGTGTGTTTAATGATTAATTTGCCCTGGCATTCGTGGCCAGGACAGCTACTGGAAAAGTCTGTTAACATGTCTGGGGATGGAGCGGAAATCCTGCAGGGACATCTCCATAAAGCTCTCCTGGATGTACTCCCAAAGCCTTTGCAAAAGGTTTCTGGGGAGGGCAGCCTTATTCTGTCCGCCATGGTAGGACACTTTGCCACGTCAGGCCAGTAGCACGTAGTCTGGAATCATTGCATAACACAGCATATGGTCCCGGGGTTTGCTGGCATTCAAACAACATCCGTTCCTTATCTCTCTGTGTTATCCTCAGGAGAGTGATATCATTCCTGGTCACCTGGTTGAAATAGGGTGATTTTATTAAGGGGACATTCAGAGGTGCCCGTTCCTGCTGGGCTGTTTGCCTGTGGCTGAACAGAAATGTTCCCTGCTGTTAGCCACGCGGTGGGGGGAGGGGTGAAGCGATCATCCCAGAGAATTGTGTGTGTGTGTGTGTGGGGGTGTTAGTTGGGTTTGTGCTGCATGCTAACCCGCAAACCACAGCCCCTCCTTTTAAATTGCCAACCCATTTTAAATGGCCAACCCAATGGCCGCTTGGTATGGGAAATGATGGTGCTGCTGTTTGAAACCATTCCCACATGTTATGAAGGTTAAAGAAGCCAAAAGACTGTGGCTTACCATGGCTGCCTGCAAGCCGAATCCTGTTGCCCGGCCCTGCGTGAGTGATCTCTCACACCAAACCGGCAGGCCCTCACCTCCCTCAATAAGAGGCATAATACGACCTTGTAACGAAAGCACATGTGCTATGTAATGTTAACAGCAAGGTTTACCGTGTAAGAGTGTACGCATTGTTCTATAAAATGTGTCTTTTTAAATACCACTCTCCCTTTTTTTTTCCTCCACCAGCTGCATATTTTTCTCCTTCCCAGAGGCTAGCCAAGATTAGAAGGCGAAAAAAACGCACTCGGGATGAAATGTTCTCTGAGCTCATGCTGTAATCCCACACTGACAGAGCACAGCAGAATGCATGGAGGCAGACAATGTCAGAGTGCAGGAAAGCACAATATGAACGCGAGGAGAGTTGACGGGCTGAAGAGAGTAAGTAGCGGGCTGAAGATGATAGGTGTCTTTAGCTTGCTGACAGAAGGCAGGAGTCAATGCTCAGGCTGCTGGAGGATCAAACTCATATACTCCAGCGTATGGTTGAGCTGCAGGAAAGGCAGCAGGAGCACAGACTACCGCAACAGCCCCTATGTAACCAACAGCCCTCCTCCCCAAGTTCCATAGCCTCCTCACCCAGATGCCCAAGAACGCGGTGGGGGGGCCTCCGGCCACCCAGCCAGATTGCCCAAGCAACAGAAGGCTGGCATTCAATAAGTTTTAAAGTTTTAAAGTGCAGTGTGGCCTTGTCCTTCCCTCCTCCCCCACCCCACCCAGTGCTTCCCTCTTCCCCCACCCCTCCCGGGCTACCTTGGCAGTTATCCCCCTATTTGTGTGATGAATTAATAAAGAATGCATGAATTTGAAACAACAATGACTTTATTGCCTCTGCAAGCGGTGATTGAAGGGGGGAGGGGAGGGGAGGGTGGCTAGCTTACAGGGAAGTACAGTAAACCAAGTAGGTTGGGGGTTCATCAAGGAGAAACAAACAGAACTTTCACACCATAGCCTGGCCAGGCATGAAACTGGTTTTCAAAGCTTCTCTGATGCGCACCGCGCCCTCCTGTGCTCTTCTAACCGCCCTGGTGTCTGACTGCGCGTAATCAGCGGCCAGGTAATTTGCCTCAACCTCCCACCCCGCCATAAACGTCTCCCCCTTACTCTCACAGATATTGTGGAGGACACAGCAAGCAGTAATAACAATGGGAATATTGGTTTTGCTGAGGTCTATCCGAGTCAGTAAACTGTGCCAGCGCGCTTTTAAACATCCAAATGCACATTCTACCACCATTCAGCACTTGCTCAGCCTGTAGTTGAACAGCTCCTGACTACTGTCCAGGCTGCCTGTGTATGGCTTCATGAGCCATGGCATTAAGGGGTAGGCTGGGTCCCCAAGGATAACTATAGGTATTTCAACATCCCCAACGGTTATTTTCTGGTCTGGGAAGAAAGTCCCTTCCTGCAGCTTTTGAAACAGACCAGAGTTCCTGAAGACGCGAGCGTCATGTACCTTTCCCGGCCATCCCACGTTGATGTTGGTGAAACGTCCCTTGTGATCCACCAGTGCTTGCAGCAGCATTGAAAAGTACCCCTTTCGGTTTATGTACTCGCTGGCTTGGTGCTCCGGTGCCAAGATAGGGATATGGGTTCCGTCTATCGCCCCACCACAGTTAGGGAATCCCATTTCAGCAAAACCAACCACTATGACCTGCACATTTCCCAGAGTCACTACCCTTGATATCAGCAGATCTTTTATTGTATGGGCTACTTGGATCACAGCAGCCCCCACAGTAGATTTGCCCACTCCAAATTGATGACCGACTGACCGATAGCTGTCTGGCATTGCAAGCTTCCAAAGGGCTATCGCCACTTGCTTCTCAACTGTGAGGGCTGCTCTTATCTTGGTATTCTGGCGCTTCAGGGCAGGGGAAAGCAAGTCACAAAGTTCCACAAAGTTCCTTATGCATGCAAAAGTTTTGCAGCCACTGGGAATCGTCCCAGACCTGCAATACTATGCGGTCCCACCAGTCTGTGCTTGTTTCCCGGGCCCAGAATCGGCATTCCACGGCATGAACCAGCCCCATTACCACCATGATGTGCACATTGCCGGGGCCCATACTTTGTGAGAAGTCTATGTCCATGTCTATTTCCTCATCACTCTCGTCACCGTCCTGCCGTTGCCTCCTTGCCTGGTTTTGCTTTTGCAGGTTCTGGTTCTGCATATACTGCAGGATAATGTGCGTGGTGTTTACAGTGCTCATAATTGCCGCGGTGATCTGAGTGGGCTCCATGATCCCAGTGCTATGGCATCTGCACTGAAAAAAGGCACGAAACGATTGTCTGCCATTGCTCTGACAGAGGGAGGGACGACTGACGACATGGCTTACAGGGAATTAAAATCAACAAGGAGAAACACAAACAACTGTCACACAGAATGGCCCCCTCAAGGATTGAAATCAAAACCCTGGGTTTAGCAGGCCGTTGATTTCACGGAGGGAGAGAGGGAGGGGGCAGCAAATGAATACAAATGAATACGAAACAAATCGGGTCTATTGCTTGTTTTGATCCACTCCATCTCTCTTATACATCTTAGGCTGGCAGGAGACGGTGCAGTACAACTGCTAGCCATCGTCATCTCCTGGGTGCTCGGCAGAAGATGGGAATGACCTGGCTGAGTCACTCCCATGTCTGCCCAGGCGCCCCTGACCGACCTCACCGAGGTCGGCTAAAAGAGCTCCCAGGGGTATGACAACGATGGCTACCAATCGTAATGCACCGTCTGCTGCCAAAAGGCAATGAGCTGCTGCGGTGTAGCAATGCAGTCCCACGTCTGCCAGCACCCAGAAGACGTACGGTGACGGTGAGCTGAGCGGGCTCCATGCTTGCCATGGTATGGCGTCTGCACAGGTGACCCAGGAAAAAAGGCGCGAAATGATTGTCTGCCATTGCTTTCACGGAGGGGGGGGCGGGGAGCATGACGACATGTACCCAGAACCACCCGTGACACTGTTTTTGCCCCATCAGGCATTGGGATCTCAACCCAGAATTCCAATGGGCGGCGGAGACTGCGGGAACTGTGGGATAGCTACCCACAGTGCAACGCTCCAGAAGTCGACGCTAGCCTCGGTACTGTGGACGAAGTCCGCCGACTTAATGCACTTAGAGCATTTTGTGTGGGGACACACACAATCGACTGTATAAAAACGATTTCTATAAAACCGACTTCTATAANGTAAGGTGCCTGTGATGCCCATTCATTGTATAGGGAGTTTAGGCCCCTAACTCAGCTTTGCAGAGTTGCAGACTACAAATTAAGCCCTGTGATGCTCAGCATTGCAACACCAAGTCATGGATTCCACCCTGTGCAACCAGTCTCCTCTCCGCAGAGCACAGCTGAGCAATTCCTGATTGACATGGGTGTGTAGAGGAACAGGACAGAGAGAGAGAGCACAGGCTGGAGAGTGACACATCCTAGTAAAGCCCAAACTCTCATCCTAGGGGCATGATATTCCCTGGGCGCTGGGGGGACACAACCAAGTCAGAAAGCAAATCCCAGCACTCAACAACTGCAGCTGGAACAGTAAAGTGGAACAAACACGAAGAATTGTTTGTAATGTTTTATTTACAGTAAGTAATTAAAGGTGGTAAGTAAACGGAGCAAAGAAGGAGCCTTAATAACCACAGCATGGAAGGAAGATCCCCAGCTACTGAGAACAGTTTTCTAATGGCACAACAGTACAGTTGTCCAGGAATGAATATAGGGAATTGATGAGTTAGTGTCATTTTCAGTAACTTTTAATAAATCTCTGTCCCTCTCATGTTCCCGTTCCTTTCATACTGTCCTTTTCTACTCATTTTTCTAACCCTCACTTCTCATCCCTGTTTATTTTCCTGTGTCTCTACCACTTTCCTCCCCTCCCTGTCACAGATCATCCCCCATGGCTGCTCCATTCTCCCCTCCTCCCCCCCCGATTTTATCCCTTCCCCTCTTGCTGTCACCTGGCTGGTTCCCTGCCAGGGATATTTTCCTGTCACTCTTCTCATTTCTGTTTTCCACCATTTCTCCTGGACTCTCCCTTTATTCTTATTTACATTTTTCTTCTTGCTTCTTCTAATTCCCTCTGGTTAAAGCTGCCCTGTCCCTGCCTCCCCCAGTGCTGCTAACAGCAGGAGTTTTAAAAAAAATCATGAGACTGACCCCTTGATGATATTTTAAGGTTATATAATGGGGAAAAAACCAGTTAGACGCGGGTAGAGGGGGAGGGTGGACACACACTGTTAATGTCCCAAACCAGCTGTCCTGTAGTTACAGGGGAAGGTGACTTGGGGCCCTGCAGCAGGAGCTCTGGCTGAGAGACCCCCAATGAGATCTTTAATCCCACACATCTGTACAAACCGCTCCCTGCCGCTGCTTCTGCCCAACCCCCCAAACACTGATTGATCCATGCTGTGTCCCTGCCATCCCCACCTCCGCCTGTCCCCAACCCGGCTGTTAGTTCTGCCCCCTGCCAAGCCCCCACTTCTGCCCCTCAGGGCCCCTCTGCCTCCCTGCAGCCCCAGGGGTTCTTCCCCCCTCTGCCTCCCATCCCTGGGGCTGCAGGGAAGGGGAGGGGCTTCCACAGGTCATAGAGATGAGGAGCCAGGGACTGGGTAGATGGGAGTCCTCCAAGGTCATAGAGACTGGGGTCTATGAGGCTAGAGAGGCNTTCTAAAAAACCGACTTCTATAAATTTGACCTAATTTCGTAGTGTAGACATACCCTAAGCAGACATAGATGCCCCTCTTTAGCCCTGATTTAGGCACCTGTCTGTGAGAGGGGGCAGGGCTTAGGACACCCCTCCCCCTTGTCACCTCTCCCATTGGCTAGCTTAGATGGTTCCCAGCCTAGTGGGCTGGCTTTTGTGAATCGCACTGTAAGGTGCCTGTGATGCCCATTCATTGTATAGGGAGTTTAGGCCCCTAACTCAGCTTTGCAGAGTTGCAGACTACAAATTAAGCCCTGTGATGCTCAGCATTGCAACACCAAGTCATGGATTCCACCCTGTGCAACCAGTTTCCTCTCCGCAGAGCACAGCTGAGCAATTCCTGATTGACATGGGTGTGTAGAGGAACAGGACAGAGAGAGAGAGCACAGGCTGGAGAGTGACACATCCCAGTAAAGCCCAAACTCTCATCCTAGGGGCATGATATTCCCTGGGCGCTGGGGGGACACAACCAAGTCAGAAAGCAAATCCCAGCACTCAACAACTGCAGCTGGAACAGTAAAGTGGAACAAACACGAAGAATTGTTTGTAATGTTTTATTTACAGTAAGTAATTAAAGGTGGTAAGTAAACGGAGCAAAGAAGGAGCCTTAATAACCACAGCATGGAAGGAAGATCCCCAGCTACTGAGAACAGTTTTCTAATGGCACAACAGTACAGTTGTCCAGGAATGAATATAGGGAATTGATGAGTTAGTGTCA